>JABXWE010058445.1:0-19512 GCA_014611495.1 Limonius californicus
TCAAACCTCTTGTAGAATGTTTTCAGTGTTATCTTCTAAAACTCTATTTCCGTAATTTTCACGAAATGAGTCGTATTCATTTAAATTTCGATGCAGTTCTAAAAATAAATCTTCTATTTGGTTGTTCCCTTTCCGGACACATTTCTAAATAACGATTGCTGGCTAGTAAGGCATTTTTATGACAAGTATAAAACGCTTGTAACATATCACATTTCTCTTCATTTATAAAAACCATTTTTTAAAATATCTCAAATGAAATTTTACAAATTACCAATAAGATGAATCACTTTTGAGCTTGTCAAACTACAACTGCTTGCGCTTTTGTTTCGACTAGAAGCGTCTATTTCTATTTTGTTTTAGAGTTACGCCGTCTTTTGTTTTACAGCTGTTACCCTTATTAGTAATAATTTACTAATTTGCAAATTTTTGTATTATAATGAAGAGCGAATGCTAGAGTGTTATACATTTTTGAAATCAGAAAAATGAATGCCACAAAATGGCGCCAAAACAAAAGAGCGCCGCTATTTAAAAAAATGAAGTTGATGACGGTTCCAGAAAAACGAAACGTGCTATTTCAAATATGATTAGACAGCAATATCCAGAAGAAAAAGTTGCTGTGGAAAAGTGTTTTCAGATTTTTAAAATTCTTGTAAATAAAGGAATAAGAGTCGAAAAACAAAAATCGATTTTTTTCGTTTTTTGCCCATATTTACGAAACAAAAGCAGCTACTTCAATTTTCATTCCAGATTATTAATAATCATAAAATTCCGCAACTTTGCCGCAATTTAAACGAATCTCTATCTCTTATAATAAGCGACATTCCAATGGTGCCGGTCGAATTTGAATAACCCTGTATATATATATATATATATATATATATATATATATATATATATATATAATATCTGGAAGTTTAAGACAGTTTTCAATATCGGAGCGCATCACTATATCCAAACATATACTTTCATAACCTATGTCTAGTGAATGTTTGGTCATACGATTTTTATACGTAATTTTTTATTGTATAGACTTTCTTAACTTACAATATAAGGTGAGCACCCTTGGCATAAGTGTTTAATCCCAGAAACAGAAATAACTTAAATAAACTAAATAAGAAAACAAACATATCTAAAAAATAGATACATGTCGTCAAACTTCTTAGAGCATACCATAGGTACATATTTCGACACACTTTCTATTAAACTTGCCACACTTATGCTTTCGTTGTCTCTGAGTTATTGTGGTTATTGTTACAGATTGGTTATATCCAAATAGTAATAACGATATCTTAAATTTAATTAAAAATTACATTTTAGCGTGGATAATCTACTTTATGAGAAATTCTTTTTCACATTTCGAATTTCTTGTTAGGTAGGGCTCTGTATGTTTTATATCACTGGAAATAACCCGGATCGATATGACGCAATTTAAAAGCCCATTTAAAAAAATACGTTAAAATAATAATCACGCATTTTGTTAAGAAAATCACTCTAGGTTTATATCTATGTTAGTTTTTTGTTTATAGCAAGATTTAAAACATTTTACATCTCATGGTGAAATCCCTTAAAGTCTATACCGATTAAAGGGTGTGGACCTGCACCTCCAACATTGCAAATGTTTATAATTTAATAGGCATGCTATGCTAGTCATAATAATTAATAATATAACAATATAAAAAATATATGTAATTATTAATAATAATATAATGCTGTTAGTTGAACCGCGATAAGTCAAAGTTGAGGGAAAATTAAAAATAATTTAAGTTATCGAAAATTCAAGAATAGCCCAAAAATTACGTACATATTTAATCTTTATTATATTGCATATACCTTATACAAAGAAAAATCAGAATACATAAGGAGTCATTAACAATTCTTATCGAGTACATAGTTATATATGTTACATGTTATTTGCAACTTATATTTAGTATTTATTTGGTACTACAGTACGCAAGAACGGAAAATACGCGCTGTTCGATGCCTACAATGAATGCTATACTATACTATTTAAGTTTAATTGATATGCCGCCGCCGAAAATGTAAATGATCATTGACCGGAAGACTGCCATAAATCACTATAGCGTTGGGGTAAAGCCCCATAATTATTTCTGAGAAATTTAACTTCGTGTTAAATATTTACTAATAGCAAACCTAGTCTAAGGAATAATAAGAAGCTCTGATTTATCAAAAAAATCAACTTATAAAAATTCGAGCTATCGATCTCAAAATATGAACATTGGAATAGGCATTTTCCAGGAAACAGCTTCTAGTTCGAGTAATAAAAAACTTTGATTTATATAGGTTCACGTTAGAAAGGTCCAATTTCAAAATTGGCAGTGCAATTATACATTATCATCATAATATCGTGATCCTCGTTTGTACCACTTGCGCAGTCTCGAGGCGGTGTGAGGCAGAGCTAAGCTAGTTTATGCTATGCACTACAGGGCCCGACACTGCGGGTTACAGTGTTGGTTCGAAACCGTGCTTGACTTGCCTGGTGTGTGGATGATTTTGTTTATGGTCTTGTTACTCCTCTAATACAACTGTAATACAAAAAGTGCCATTAATTTGATCCCCAATGGCATATGGAGACCGAGACCCTGTACTGACCACCCAGGAAATTTACGACCCCTGGAGTGATTCGAACCTAGAAGCGTTCAGACTATTACGTCCAAAGCCTGGCTGTCTAACCACTGAGCCACCCCACCCCTGTTCAATTATTATGAAATTATATTTATTTGTGAATTTATAATTTACGTTTGTCTATAGGCAATTGTAAAAAATTGTATTAGCAGCTCCAAAATAGTGCTGCAGAAGGCGTGTCTATTTCACTGTTACAATGCGAATACATTTTCTCCGGAAATATAAGAGCCCAACCTTCTAATGTTAGAATTAGAGAAACCTTTATAATTTTTTTTAGATAAGGGACCCCCTGTAGTGCTGGGCAAGCAATTAATTACAGTTATTATACGGTGTTAATTATTAACATTTCGAATAATCGTACTTAATTACATTTCTCTCGGGTGAAAAGTATTTTTATTTTATTATTATTTTATTCGAAGTAATTGAAGTAGTTCAAGTTAATTGTGTTTATATCAGTAGTACTACTATAATTGTTCTTAACTAGTTTTCCAACCTCAGTAATTGTGACCTGACAGAACGTCGAGTAATTCAAGAAACTTTACCTATTTCTTAGATTTGTATATTTTCCAAGTAAGATTGCATTATAATTCTGAATTTCTAGGGCAAGGACAAGGTACCCCTTACATGAAGTCCATTTGAAATTAATATTACTGAGCTATATTAAGTTTTTTAGGAATTATCTTTTAGGAGTCAATATTATTTGATACGATTTTAATAATTTTTTGGAAATTTTGTTTTCTGTTTTTGGTTACGAAAGCAACTCTTTTTTACTTTTCTCTGAATGTAAACAACATTTCAATTTCACATTTGGTATACTTGTTTTCCACACGCTCAACTGTGACACTTACTATAATGTTAAATGTAGTTCTTAAAGGATCATTGCTCTTAATACTAAGTGTACATTACATTAATCAATAGAAAAGTTATACCCTGTCTTACCTCATTGTTTATTTCAAACGGTTGTCAGCACTGTTTAGAAACGCGACTGTTTACTATTATTGGTATTGTAACTGTTTAATAGAAAAATATTTTGATGTTAATATACCTTGTATGATTATAAAGGGTTTTCCAATAACAAAAATGAAATATTAGGAATTGAATTTTATTCAGTGAGGTTGTAAATTAGGAACATCCTGTATAAGATATTTAAATTCTGAACAGTACGAGACTTATCTGAAAACGAGTCCGTGTAAACTGCAAAATCATTTTAAAAAATTATTCTTCAGATATTAATTGTAAAAGACCGAACGCCATTTTTTCAAAATTTAAGAGAAAGTTAATTAAATCCAAAACCCTTAGCGATAGATACCTAAAAACCTATATCGTTTTAAAAATAAAAAAACAGGAAATCCAAAAATGTTATAATATACAGGATATTCTGTTTAAAATAAAAAAAGTTGTCCATTGTCCAACTAAAACAGAACACCTTTTATAGTCAGCAATAATGTTATGTTATGCACAGTAGTCAAACAACTTATGTATTTAAAGTTTTCTCCAAGCTGCTATAATATAGATATTAAGAAACAAAATCACACTATTATGTGACCCTGTATATACAGGGAATTTTTCTTTTTAGTATACATTGCCTATGTATACTTTTAAACCATGCAAACAATTGTTAGAAAATGTAAGTCAGAGGGATGCGTAATAAATTCCCATAAAATAAGAACTAAAAGTAATCACGTTTTAACCGAAGGAATGAAATTAAATATGTTTACAAAAATTATAATTAAAAAGAAATCTGTGATGGCCGGGAGTCGAACTCGGATCAACTGCTTGGAAGGCAGCTATGATAACCACTACACTATCTTAGCGCTGATGCATTTTTGTTGTACGAAGAAAATAGAATGTTCACGGACCTTACACGAACAATAATCCTGTCGGTTTTTGTAATTTACAAATAAGTATAATCATTTGCGTCCTATATACAGGGTGAAATACTTATTTAATATAAACACTGTATCAACATAACCTTCATACTCAAATAATTTACAACTGGTGACGTTTGCTCCTGCTTTTTAGTTGTCGGTATAGTTGGTTGCCTACACAATAGGCGAAATTGACGCGTTTCTTTTAAAAGTATACATAGGCAATGTATACTAAAAAGAAAAATTCCCTGTATATTTACTTTTTCAAAGTGATTGGTACTACTCTAACCTCTAGGGAGGAGCTAGACATTACTAATTATTTTATTACAGACAATCTGCTGTGAGTCAAATTTTCCTCCAAATTTTTTTTTGTACTGCTGAGATATGTGCTGAATTTTCGATTCTTCCTCAGATCGCACTAATTTTGCGGTCATGTGAAAAGTAATGTTATACATTATTTTTTCCTTAACTCAAACTCTTATTTTCTTAACTGCTTACACCAGTAGTAAAAAAATGAGCATTGTATTCAATCCCGCCCCATGGGTAACAGGCGGCTTTGTTCAAAGTTATATTTCAGCGCCCCCGTAAAATAGAATTTGCATATTAAGAAATAATTTCAAGAAATCTTTATTTATTTGATATACTCGATATAAGTATGTGTGCCTAACAATAAAGCACCTGTCAATTATGAAAAAAAAGTAAATTTTGGACTTTGGTATACAGGGTGTCTGCTAAGACGAATCAGTTTGGTATCTCACTTGTATGAAATATGAAAAAATTATTTTTGGGCGTATTGTAATAGACGGTGCCCCCTATGTATAGGCACTAGCAAAAGTATTTTTTGACTCTTCCGTTGAGGTTAAATAATGTTTAGAAACTGCTTATAAAAGTTAAAACTTTTAGTATTGATCATTGCTTGGAACATAGCTTTCTGTAAAGTTCAATTTTTTAAGAAACGTATGCTTTAAGAGTTCTACAAAATATGTAAACAAATGTTTTGAATTTGGCCTGTGAGTTTAAATTAGTGCAGTATTAAAATAAAATGTAAAAAAAAAAACAAAAATACATTTACCTCTAATCATATACCAAGAAACAGTGTTGCCTGGATACTGTCTTTTCATTTCGCATTTATAAATTAGTTTGTGTTACCGGTTGTTGTTGTTGTCGTTATTAAGACGTTAATTTTCTCAGTTTAAATTAATTTTTAAAATAATTAAACAACCTAGTATCACTGTTACTTATATGTATTAACGACATCGTGCAACGAAGAGTTTAAATGGGCTGCTCTGATGAAGTTTTTATTAAAAAAATGTGCTTGTCCGGCAATTGAACATGTGCTTCTCACGTTACAACCTGGCCTTACTTGTTATAAATATATAATAATATGTATACAGGGTGTATCAGAAATAGGTACAAATATTTAAACCAGGAATAGATTGGCTCAAATAGAATTCAATGGTACTATTCATTTTTCAAAAACCATTAAGTTTATTTTTTTGAATTAAAAAATAAAATAACATTTTGTTTGAGAACTGCTGATGACACATAGAAAATGCATTTAAGTTGTAGAAGGTTATTACCTAATTGTAAAGTAAATCCAAGTGGCAAACACGTAAAAACTTGTCTGGCTTGTGATAAACTACGGAAGGTTTAATTGAAGCTGTTGGACATTTTTGTAATTAGAAGGCATTTAAGAATTTCATTTACCGCTAAATTAAATTTTTGCTTTTTCGCTTTATCATGGTATAAAAATTACAAACAAGGGCTGCTTCATGCAAAAAAAACCCCAAACGCATAAAGCATTTAAAAAAGTACTAATTTATTTCAGAATACCCATCATTTATTTTAATCAATTTTAACATAACTGAAAAAACATAAAAAACAGTTTACCTCAAAAGTGAAAAGTGGATCACAATAAATGTTCAAAATTACGACCACCACTGAGACCACAAGCTTCTGCACGTCGAAGCATTGAATTACGTATCCTTGCGAAAACGGTAGGATCTTGCTGAATCCTATCTGCAGCGTCTTCAATGCGTATCCTTAATTTCCCAACTATGTTAACTGGCGTAGAAGAAACTAACTGTTTCATGTAGCCCCATAAAAGGAAATCACAACTATTTAAATCTGGCGAACGAGCTGGCCATGGAACTGGCCCGTTTCGTCCAATCCACCTTTCAGGATAGTCATTTTTAACCATTCCCTTACATCCCTAGTATAATGAGGCGGAGCACCATCAAGCAAAATCCACATGTTACGTCGTGTAGAGCTCCATTTAAACGAGCAGGTAAAATGTATGGCACAAGGTGATCACCTACAATGCCTGCCCATACATTTAGAGAAAACCGTTGTTGGAAACTGTGTTCTACTATTTCGTGTGGATTCTCATCTGACCAAATGTGGGTATTATGGTCATTAAACACCCCTTCTTGCGTAAATCCTGCTTCATCAGGAGATAACAAATTGAACAGGAAAATTGGTTGGTATTTGCACTTTTGAAGAAGCCATTCACAAAAACCGTGCCTACGTACATAATCCGCTGGTTGCAAACTTTCAATGCGTTGAACGTGGTAAGGGTGTAGTCCCTGTTCCCGCAAAATCCGTCAAACAGTACAGTGGGAAACGCTAGTTTGTAAAAAAGTCCTCTAGTGCTAACACTAGGACTTTCTTTCCTCCACTAATTCCAAGACATGCTGTTCTATATTAACAACCCTTTCTGCTCTTGGACGACCGCGATGATGGTTTTGTGGTTGATACGTGCCATAATCTCGGAAATGTTGGACTGTTCTAGTAAATGTACGGCTGTTTGGAATGCGGCGCTGAGGATATCGCTCTAGGTACATTTGCCTTGCCCTTAGAGCCTTTCCTCGAGCTTCCCCGTAAATAAGAACAATATCAGTAAGTTCACTGTTCGTAAAATTTTCCATTTTGGTAGGAACACTGCTTGCCAGCTTCAACAACAGACTGAATAGAAATTACTGACCTACCTAATAGTATTGGTTTGTGGCAGGCGATAAGAAACTTTTTTGCACTTCTATCTTACTCTCCTTTGCATAACATGTCTTTGAACTCAAATTTGTGTTATTATCCTGCGGTACTCAAACAGTTTTGGGTCAAATTTTCAATTATTATTTTCTCGTATCTTAAGGGTCCCATTGCCAAAGAAATGTTTTTTCTAGTTTGTATATATTGTAATCTACCATAGTTCAGGGCCTTGTGTTTTAGTTCTGCACGCTCAGATCTCATCCATAACCAAAAATCAATTAACGCATAGCTGTTAAAAATTAATTTTGAAGAAATATTACATCAAGCTATTTTCTTTAATAGCTCTTAAGTCTATCATATTTTATTAAATTAAACCTTTTGAATATTTTCTAAATAAAAATTAGAAATGTTAAGTGAGATTAGAATTTTGAATTTCCCGCGGGCCCCTCTCGTCGCCACAGGCAAAGCAGCAGCGTTGCTAAGCGTGCGTAATTACCGTATATATACGGTAATCAGACACGGTATACAATCCTAACACCGGCACTGTACGCAGATATACGGTAATTTATTGAATTAGGAAAACCTCTCAAAAATGATAAATACGCTATTTTTTGTGTAACAATAAGAAGGCGTGCTGCTCAAACGTCAGGTGTACGCCGCGATGGTTTAATTTTACAAAGAATGGACTGATGTAATTTTATTGATAACGATTAACGTTAATATTCAACTAAAAACAAAGCGTTCAATATTTTTTAACAACTACAACTAGCATGTGTTGATATTTTAGAATGCAGTATTTCACTGGAATGCCAAGAAATGCATTTCGTAGGTACGATAAGCATTATCAACGTGAATTCGTGGAGAATCACGTAGGAAAATTTTAATAATAAGTATTTATGCAATATTTCCGAAGTAACCAGAAGAAAACAATGAAAAACCACAAGGTTGTTTGCGTGTATCCCATGGCATACAATAAAAACAGGATTCCCGCTACCTCTTTCATATTATTTTGCCAGTTATTTTTACTCTGAATGGCAAAAACAAGGCCGTGTTGCTCTCTAGGACGCTTGAATCGCTGTTGAGCGAAATTTCAGGTGACTTATTTGTTTGTAAAAAATACTCACATACATATATGTCAATGTTAAAAAAGTGTATATGTATATTGTTATATTGCTGTTATTCAAGTGGGGAGGGGGGCAATTGTAAACGAATTATCATTATAAAACCGAAGCCTGGAAACTGAAAATGCTAATGTAATTTTTGTTGTAAATTAATGTCGAAGTTTAAAAAGGTTTAAAGTGACGACAAAACAACAATAAAAGGTTATTATTTTCGGAATAAAATTATACAACCAAATCTGTTTTTACGACTTCTTTCGCTATTTAAAATTTCTAGCACTTTTTCAAGCCAAAACAGTTTGAAATGGTACGTCGAGGTTTTCACGTTTCATGGTTTTATACAAAGTCGGGGAAAATTATAAGTGGGTTGGGCTTTTTAATTCCTTAACGGTGTAAATTAACAACTGTATAGGTATATGATGTCATTTTAGTGTGGTCTGAGTAAGCTATTGAGCAAACTAATCTACCAAATATATGTGGCATGACTTGCCAACAAAAAATGTAAGTTGACAACAGGTTAAAAACTAAACCAGGCGTTTATGTGTTACTGCATTAGAAATTAACTGCAGATACGTAACAATTCAAATCAGTATTAAATTCTCATAATTCAACAGTTCTCAGTTCTATTCCATTCGCTTATGTAATACTGCTTTTTAAATTAATTAAATAATTTGATATAGCAACTTTTTTACTGTTCTGTACAGAGTGGCTTTTACTACGTACAGACAATCTCTGGGGAGATCTCTTAGTAAAAAAATAAATATATTAAGATAGATCTGATACGATTAGTTACGGAGTTACAGAGTGTTTCCTTCAACTGAAAATATTGTATTTGTCATTAATTGTTGAACTTTGAAATTATTAATATCTTATTAGTTATTTAGACGGCAAATGCGCTTTTATTAAATCATGATTATTATTTTGAAGTAAACGGTTGGAGTTCCATTATTAAGAGAATATGTAAAACTTCAAAAAATCGAGCACGTATACAATTAAAAGCAACTATTCATTAGGGAAACTTGTGGAATATCATAGACATGAATCAATTTAAGTTCTTTCATTTTGAAATTTGCGATTATTTACATCTGATAAACATTTTCAAAATTGTTAGTACGTATTTCGCGATTCCGAAAAATGTTTACAGATGTATGGATTTTTTTACGTTTACCCGTAAATTTAACATTTTACACTTGCATAACAAATTAAGCTTTAACATGAGTAACGAGCTAATTAGATGATTTTTAAGTATTAAGCATTTATAAGAATTAATTATTTATTGTAATAATTTGTTAAAATGTGCTCGAATACGTTCTTCCTATATGCGCATAAACAAATAATGCATTAAAATGGTCTGTTTTATTGAGAAAAAGTGATAATAACATTGTTAGACACAACATTCCTGGAAAACTCAAATTTAATTTACAATAAAAGAGGTATGTAAAAAAGTATGATTCTTAACAATATTTCGTCGTATGTTTTTGCTTTCTTTTAACTGGTAGCACGAGTTTTTCAAACTGTATATATTCTATGAAGCAATTCTAAAAACGACATTTATCATCATCATTAATCATTTTCACCAGCTTACAACCTATTACCTATCATTCCCCAGAAATCGCTAGAGTACAGGAGGGGCGAAGAGCGGGAGAAACACGTCAAAGGGACGAAAGACGGAGGTGGAAAGGACAGAAGAAGAAAGAGTGGAAAGGGACTGGGAGGAGGGGCAGGAAACAGGAAGAGGGGAAATCGAGAAGGGGAAGGAGAAATAACAAGGAAATAGAAAGAAATAGGAAAGTGATTGAAAAAACGAAAGACGAATGAGGCACTGTGAACAAGAGGGGGTAAGGAAGGCGTGAGATGGGGAGAAAAGAAGCGAACAAAAGGAAATGGAGCAAGGAAAAAAAAGGAAGGTAAAAGCAAGAATGAATAGAGCAAAGAGATAAGAAGGATTTGGAGAAAAGAAAGGGAGGTGGCAGAAAAGGAGGGTGGAAGGGAAGAAGAGGTTTCGCAATTGTAATTTATACAAAGAGTGCAAAAACTTGTCTGCACTTTAAGGGGAGAGACTGTTGAGTGTTCTTATAGCACAGCCTTCTGGCGACTCGGTCGCGCTAACGCGCACTCTCGATGAACAACGGTCGACATTGCGCTCACGCGCGTTTCCTCCCATATCACTAGGCTACACTCCGCACTTCTAAAGCAACCGTATTACCCAATAAAACCCACAAATTATTGTAATTAGCATGAAAAGGGCATATTTGCAAGAATGACTTTAAAAATTCACCACCGATCAACGAAGTATTATTATTAATTATAGGGCAAAGATGCTTCTATCGAGCCCCGCAATCCGCAGGCGACTCTTTTTTGGCAGCTTTGGGAAAATCGTCTCGATCGGTCTAGTTAAGGGCGAGTTATTCCACGGCCGCCGTTTGCGAGAGCGAGGGCCGATCCTGACGCTTTTTCGCCAGGGCACAGTTGAGCACGTCTCCCAACAGTTCAGCAAGTTTGAGCCAGTTTGGTTGAAAAACGAAATAATCGGGAGAAGATAATTTTATTTACGAAAATTTTTCTTCGTGTCGTGGTCGAACCTGTTTACCGTTATGTTCGGTTCTTCGCCGTGTCCAACGCTGCCCGGTGCATTCCCCTAACCCACCTACCGACCGAGCTATCATCGAAAGAAGAAAAAAGTTTGCGGACCGCTGGCGGCCATCAGGAGACCCGTATGGCGAAAAACAAAAAATGGCTGGAAAGCTCTCGAAGGTCTTTACCGTTCTCTCGGATTGATTTTGGAATCGAAAAAATCTAAAGTGCTCCCCTCACCCGCCCCACCTAAAATTTTTGGAGTTTTTGCGCCGACCCGACCTCCGCGCGACATCGCAACCAAATTCGGAAAAGCGGCGAAAATTCCAGAGAGTGAGGGTCATTTTTCGGCCTTCAATGATGCGGTAAGGAATGTATTCGGCACCATTAGAGTATAAGCAGTTTTTCAAATTTTAGGAATTTTGTGAAGCAATTCTGCAAACGACATTTATATTTAATCGTTTTCAGCAGCTTGCAAGGGTCCCCTATTCAAGTAGAATAAATTTAAATTTATATTAATACTTCCCTATTTATGTAATATGTATGTAATAACAAAGTACCTATTTTTAAACGCTGTGCAGTGTTGGCTTTTTTCACTCTGTCCCACGAATTGTTCAATGCCCAAAAGATAAAGTGGGAAGATCAGATACGGCAGGACATAGAAAACCGATGAAGTCTGGCATATACTCGCTACCAGATTCGACATAATCTCAAATTGTCGGGGTTACTTTTCATTTGTAAATTGAAACATACTATGTACTAATTAAAACAGTCCCTTAAAGACAATGGAGTTTCTGTATTTTTCCGCAGTAAGAATGACTTGCAACGACTAAAAACCATATCATCTTTTTGGAAATATCTATATTTGAATTTTGCCAAATTGTTATTTATTTAGTATATTTAGTCACGATTGAGTTAATAATTTAAAACAACTAAATGTTTAAGAACATTCACAGCTAATTACATTATTGAAATATCTGTTATGGCGTTTAAGCGGCGTAATAAGTGTTCACGATTCAGTGTGTGTACGTCGCTATCGCCCTATCTCTAACACCAATTACATTTATGCCAAATTGTTATTTCCAGTGTTGAATTAGCTGATAACGCTTTTCGCGGTCACATCATAAATACTTATATTCGACATGGCCATATATCGCAAGAATGTAGTTCGTGGGGTATTGGAGGTTAAATTAACAAGAGCAGTGCTTAATATTTTTGCGAAAGACACAGTGTATGGGGTCAAGGATAAATATTATTATACCGAGCGTCAACGAGAATAGGACTCTTTTCTTTTGATATGGGTGGTACTTGTGTAAAATTCGAATATTTGAAGATATTAGCAATCTTGTACTACTTCTGTTTTCGTAGGATATGAAGATAACCCTCTTATTTTAAATACAACGCCCTATATATTTTTATATTTTTATAAAATAGATAAAATTCACTAATTTAAAATATTTTTTATAAAATTATTAATTCCATGGCACCCATAAGAGTGTTGCGTTACCATTGTGAACAAAATGTTTTTTCGATTTTGTTGATAAATTTGAAGATTTGAAAATTCTGATTTTTCAAACAAATTTTAAAACTCAAATGTTCATATAGAATTTCAAAAAACACAAGTGTCCGAGTTTCATCCATTCTCTTAATTAATAAAATATACAGGGTGTTGCAGTTAATATAAGTAATTTAAGGAAAGTTGTGTAAAATTGTCAATACGTATCAGCAGCACACAATCGAATTTTATGCATATATTTTTAAACCAAGCTTAATTAGTTTAATTTAATAAACAAGGAAAAAAAATGGAAGCGGTCGTATTCTCATAGAGATTCGGTACACCTGCTATTTTAGAATTGTAATAAATTAATTGCATTAAATAACATACATCAACCGTATTTATTTCATCATTTTAATTTAATAGCCCAATGAGAAATTCGCTTTCCGCAATTCAATATTTTTTAATTCAATTGCATTTTTGAAATTAAAATATGATTACATTCTCACTATTAACGAAGTAATAATGGTTAAAAAAGTTTAAATTACTTTAGATAAGCAAATTTTTGTAAGTTACATGGTACGGAATAAAGTGTGCATATGGTACATAATGATCAATTAATTTTTTTTTTGTTTAACTTATCGACAATACAACAGAGTAGGCATCAAGCATCCGCCAAAAATGTTATCTTATCAAGTCGCAAACGAGCGCATTTCCTGTCACTGAATAATTCTGAGTTGATAATATACAATTACGAATATCCTTCAAAGTAATTAATTGGCTCGAAAATATCATACCTCTGGAGTGCATTGAGGATCCGTTCCGGAGTTCCACAGCAACAGGGATACCTGATTGGACCCTGACCTTACACGCTCTGCTACTTCGGATACCCGCTTTCCGACGATGTCTTCTCCATTAATTTCGAGAATGCAGTCTCCAGGTCGCATCCCAGCAACATCGGCGGGAGAATCTAGGTCCACTTTGGAAACCCAGGGGTATGGGTCCCATTTGCTCCTGGTGAGATGAAAACCGCAGGATCCACAATTTTGTTTTTCTAACTCCACAAGCCGCGCAGAAGGCGTACTGTGGAAATCTTCGACGTCCACGTCAGACAGCATTATTCAGATTTAAACCGGAGTTCAACGGATAATCTTTGTTTTCACTTTTATGCTAAATAACTTCAAGGATTTAATAATATACTGCAAGTTGTCGACCTTCGTTTAAAAGAAGTTTTAAAATTTTCGATTCGCAATCTGCAAACGAACCGACCATTCCGCGATCGGTTTTTAGAATACCAAGAGGTGCCCAAATTCGAGATGGTTACCTAGGGTTTGAGAAACAAGTCTTGGTAGCTCACCTTCACCCACATCCGCAAGGATGCGTCCTAGCAGTCCACGTTATCGTTGAATGGGGGAATTCGAAAGGGACAACCAGTTTAATGAATATTTTTATTGTAGGCATAATAATTATATAACATTCATCTTATACAAACCAACAATAGTGTGAAATTACACAAACAATAGAAATTAGTCACAATTCTTTGCTACCAACAAGGGGTAACTTTGTAGCCACTAAAACAAATCTAACGTACAAAAATAATTTTTGGAATGTCTCTTAGTTTTAAAGGTATAACAAATATATATACCTACTGACAAATGGAAATTGATGACGTACAGACTTAAATCATTTTAAGTAGTCTATAAACTACTCTACCCTAAGATTTATAATGTTCTCTACTTGTCAAAAAATATATGTATGTTTAAGCAAAGTTTCTAAATCATTTAGCGACACTGATTTAAGTTATGTAACACTTGTATGTGACTGTGTACCCAATAATAGCGCTTTAAACGTGATTTAATCAAGGCCGCCTTGGTACGAACACTAGGTACATTAATTATTATTGAACTACTGTGTTCTTATCAATACAACTTTTTACTATCTGCGAATGATAAAAAAATGTTTTATCAGTTTTTGCACTTCGTTCTGCACTGTACACGTCTAAAGTTTTTGCACAATATCGAACTTCTTTTTGAAATCGATCGCCTCTTTCTTGGGGTCGAACCTCTTTTTTTCTTTGAGTTTTGCCCTCAACTCCGCGGCCGTCATGTTGAGGTTCAGGGTACCATTTTCCGTTTCTTTCGGAGCACTGTTGTTGACCTGTTTTTCGGGAATTTTAGTCACATCCGTGATGTGTCCGTCTTGCCCGTCCTCGTGGGGATCGACCACCAGAAGTTTTGTTTCGTTGGGCAACTCCTTTATCGCTTCTACCACCTGCTTGTGGGTCTTGTCGGCTATGCTCTGGCCGTTTACCTCCAGGATGCGGTCGCCTTGGCGGAGGCCTGCGGCTTCAGCTGGAGAGCCATCGTCCACCTTGCCTATGTACTGTCCGGGTTTACCCTTCTCGGCGTGCAGATTGAACCCGTACCCGTCGAAATGGTCCCACTTCATTATATGGCAAAGGCGAGCGTTGGGGTTATTCTTGTACACCGAATTTGTAGACATATTTGATTATGTGGACACTACACGGTTGAACAAACAACACTGTCGAAGCGACAGCTAACGAAGCATCGCATACGTTTTGCTCGCACAGGTGCGGATCAGGCCGATGGCTATGGCGACTTAGAATGCGGTGATACTGGTAGTGGTAAGGTAATGGGACCCGTCCCGCGCACCTTAGCCCCGCGGGGCCTACGTAGTAGACAAACCGTAAACTGCGTTGTCGCTGAGTTCTTGTTGTCTTCGGTCGTGTGGAATACCGATTGCCGCTTAAATCGAATTACAAACTAATTCCTATTATTCGTACTTAATAAAGTTAGACATTTTCGCGGATACGTATCCATATTTAATTAACATTCCGTAATCGCTCGGAGCCCACGAACATCCTGCTCGTCGTATGTAATTAAGTTTTTACATTTACATTCATTACTTTTTAATATACAGGCACGTAAAAAATAAACAGTTTCGATTGTTTACAAACGAGGGGAATTCCCCAGACTACCCTTCAATACAAAACGCAAGAAAATTTAAAAATTAGAATGCCGTATTTGCTGCAGCAACAAGCATTTGTAGTTATATGGAAAAAAGTAATAGTGTTTACGTCTGAGTGTACCGAGAAAAAAAACTGCCCAAGGCAACAAATTCTTAATTTATAATGCAAATAAAACTTTCTGCACGTTTTATGATCGTAAACGTTTTTTGAACGTGGTAACGCCTAAAATGTCTGAAACCTCGAATTTGATCAAATTAGATGAATTAAGTTAATTAACTTTTGGATCGCACTTCTACATGTCAAATTAAAATAAAAATTAAAATAGGAATGGGGCAACAGCCATTTAAAAATTTTATTCGTTTCTTTTATTACGCATCGGCCAATAGTGTAGCTGAAAATTTCGAGATTTTCTAGAAAAAACACTGCCTATTTTAAAACTAATCAATCGTAAAAAAAGTATTGTCGTTATAGTACCTTATAGATGGTGGTTATTGACCTACAATACGGAATAGGTACGAGAAAACCCCGTGTAAGCAAATCTGTCTTGGCAGTTGACACCCGCTTTATATATATATATATATATATATATCACTGACTATATAGAAATTTAAAAAACACAAATTATAAATAGTATGTCATAACTCATAATCCGTTCAAAATTTTATCTGTAGGTATACCGGAATAATATCGCAAAAGTTTGAAAGAAAAATATCACAATATGGAGGTTTTACATCATAATTGAGAGTAATTTTTACATTTAATTGTGTTTGAAAGCCAAAATCCTCGCAAGAACATCATTATATAAAAAAATCATTAAATCGCGGTTCACTATATGGAACTTTGACTGTATATATAATATAGTAGTAATATAATTAAACGATTGTACTAGTGGAGTTTTACCATTTTTAAAACTAGTAACTCATAGCAAGAGGAGATCGCAACCTTTACAACTATACACAATTGGTCACAGTCTCAAGAATGATAGTTTAAATCAGAATTTTTTTTAGTTGCTCAATTCTATTCATCACTTGTATGTGTATATGTAATGTATAAATAGACACATGTTAGGCATCGTTTAACAAGGGTGTTTATTTGCGGGGGGAGGGGGCTAACGTACCCTCGATTGTTTACTTAAATAAAGAATACAAACTAAAATTTAAACATTGAAAATAATTCGTAAAAAAGAAAATATAAGAAATATCAAATTGGCGAATATGGAACGCCTATAGGCTGATATAATATTATTTCTACATTGACTCACTTCAAATGTTTACTAAATAATTTAAGAAATAAATAAGGTATTTTTCGAAATCTTTTGCTTATACATAATTGACAAACAAGTACAAGAAATTTTGTTACTCCTATTCTTTTAATTACATTTTTAAATTTATTCTTAAAAATATATTTTTATCTGCATATTTTGCTGTTTTTTTTAAATTGCTTGGTTCTCGAACGTCCAATTTGGTTGAAATCTAAAAATCTGTTAAAGAGGTTTGTTTAGACCAAAATGTTCGCAAATCTACATAATCACAACTTGTATGTAGGTGGAAAATAACCGCAGGCTGAGATTTTACCTAGAATATTACCACAATCAATAGATAAAGTTGAAGAGTCAGCATTTGCTTATATAATACATTTAACGTCATTTTTGTGACGTTGCAATTCAGAAGGCAATTACTGAATTCAAAGAGAACACCTAATTTGACTATATTCGTGTTTTTGAATCTACTGTTATGTGAACTGCTGATTTTGATGAAACTTAATAATGCTTCATTACCTGATCAATTAAATATGCTTTATTTAAGTTTTTTTACACGTGGAATTTTAAAAACTTGACCTTTTTTAATTACGAATATTGCTCCTTATTAGATAAATCAGTTCACTGCCTCATGATCTTCTATGTTTAAAACTGTACATGTATTGAAAGGTAAATTAGAAATTACCTATCCACCTAGGATAGGTTAAGAATTAACTAACGTGTTGATGAAGATTTAATATGTAACGTGCAACCTTCAAAGCATACAGTTAAAAGCATTTCCCTATCCTTATCTATTATTAGAATAATAAAAAAACTATTTTGCGCAAACATTTATGAGTCACCACGGCATGCGTTGGCCAAGTACCCAGCATGCTTAATTTTGTTTTCACCACAGCAATGACTTAATTTAGCCTGAAAGAATAGAACGCTGGTAGCTTGAATTATTTAATAAGATTCCTGGGATATTTGGAATAAATGACCTAAATTTAATATTATTTTGCATCTAAGTTTCAAAGGAATCCAGCTTTTACTATATATGTGTCATTACACACAGCAATTTAATTTCAACAGCCCATTCCTTTTATAGTTTTCTTCATAGGTCTTAAAAATGTAACCATAACTACTATTAATATCTATAAATATCGAATGTTTTTATAAATACTCATACTCTACAAAAGCAGCAGCTTAAGGAAATATTGCAAATATTTTTTTCCATGTATGATTTCTTAGAATCGACATATCAGTTTATCTAAACCTCTATACGACTTTAAAAAACATTTTGTTACTGCACCTTTGGTTTTCCTTAATGCTTTAAATTCTAGTTTATATTAAAAAATTTTATCTTCTATTTAGTAGTTCAGTGTTACGGTAAGCAAATTTTAAAAAATCCAGAAAAAAACAGAAGTTACTTATATTCTTTTTTTTTCACCCCTTATACATTTCGATGTCTGGTTCCTTTTGCTACGGGTTTCTGGCTTTTTTGCTATACCCCACGAGGTAGAGGAGCTCGTTGACCTTTCAACTACTACACTCCCACAGCTTACGCTAAACGCTTTTCACATTCATTCTTTTTTTACTTGTACCATCTATATTGAAGGGGGTTTTCAACCCCACTAACGACTGTCATGCAATTAGTATGACATCCGGGACAGACTATTAACATGCCTGCCACTAGCCGAGGTGCCGTGTTGACACAACTTTGGGGCTCCTGTCCAAATACTGACAGGAGAGAGAGATGCTTAACTCTCCTGATCGTACGTGAATGACCATCCTCGCTGTGCAACCTGGGACCTAAATTACTTATATTGCTTAGTGCAAATAAGACTTATTTGTTGGTAGTGCTAGTAATCTAGTATTTTTTGTTTTAATTCTGATTGGATTTGCACACTATATTTAAAATTATTGCTACACTCAAGTTACAAAGTGACCTGAAAATAAAATACGTACTTAATTTACAACTTAGCAAGTTATCAGTCACTCCCTACCATAAATGATGGGCAATATTATCTGTTCTGTGATAATGAAAAATGCATTATAAAAATTGATCACCGAGTTGGTAACAACTGTTACTATCTATGACCATGCAGGTAACTCTAAATATACCACAACTATTGTAGTTTATTGTCCTTGATAAAACGAATCAATTAAAAAGTTGATAATAGGTAAAGTATTGTCAATATTACAATTTACTTTCGGCTTAGACCGCGTCGTCATTTGGGAACCACACCCAGCATTATCAGGTAAGGCACCACCTGTAGCTTGTCTGCCTTTACAAGCATTTGCTCTAGAAGTTTGAGCAATATTTGTTCGTAGACCCTGCCTGCCTAAACAGGGCCGTGTGCTTATATTATTCAAACCTTGGGACGGACAAGGATTTGATCTTGATGTATTTTGTTTGCCAGGACAATAATACTTTATAGGCTTATGCCTGTTAGCTGTTTGTAAACCCATACAAACTAACGTTTCGCAAAGACATTGCAGCTTGCATCTTCAGAGTGAATAGAACACTAAAACTTCTACAGCAAATGCTTGTAAAGGCAGACAAGCTATAGGTCGGTCCTTCCCTGATAATGCCGGGTGTA
>JABXWE010058473.1:0-10431 GCA_014611495.1 Limonius californicus
GTTACTAACTTATCTCAAACCTCTTATACACAATTTCCACAAACCAAAACAAACCAGGATATCTACAGAACTATTTCCCAGAAAAAACAAAGGTTCCCAAAGTGTATAAAATAAATTGCAGCAATAAACAATATGGTAACTTCGAAAAATAAAATATCGACATATAAACCTCCAAAACATTTTAAATACTGCTGGAAACAGATTTAAGTAGTGACGTATAGATGCATAGCGCAGCATTCTTTAAATATCTCTGTTTCTTTCTACTAAACGTGTCAGCCGGCAGAACACATCACACGTACAGTGTTGGTGTTGTTTCGTTCGCAGATGTCACTACGACTTATGTCTTTATCGGAAATATGTATCTACGAGCAACTAACAAAGACAGAAATGCGTGCAGTTTGTCGTATGCAAATAAAGCGCTAATCCGAAACCGAAAAATGCTCATCGTAAGAACTATACATGCAGGAAATTGGCTGGTGAATTTACAGTTCCTTAAATCTACCACAAAAAGTTTAGATCAAGTCTAACCGGAAAAATTACAACACACGTATTGATTTTCGTCGCTTCATTTGTACATTCGTAAACGACTATAAAAAAAAATAATTTTTCACTATGAAAATACAGTTTATGATTACATGTTATGGAAATAAATCGAAGCCCGTCAAACCGTGTATTAAAGGAATGAAAGAAGAGAGCACTTTCCAACTGCCATAACCGCCTTCGGACCTATTTAATAAAACAAAGTTAATGGCAATACTTTGCAACTGCAAGGAGGCATATAAAATTCAATAAAAGATTCGAAATCGACATAAAAAGATGTAGTAATTATGTTTAAATCTCTTTGAATATCATCGATAATATAAAAATTATTGTAAAAAATCGAAAACAAAGTTTAAGTATTACCTACTTCTGAATTTTGATTGTGAAGAACAAAGTAGCTATTCGTCGATTGCAAAGTAATAAAACTTACACTTAAGTATTATAAAAAGGGATTCCATAGTGAGAACGTGAAACGTCATAGTTCTTTGACACGTGATCTTTATTTGTTATCTCTCTTGTATCGGTTTATCATCCAACACAAGAGTAAATAAAATAAAAGGTCAAAGTTTGCAGATTAGTTTTAGGGAAATGTATATACTCGTACCGAAATTGGTGTCGGCTTGTGCTGAACACGTAATTACGGGTGTTTGCTGATCGTATTACAAGAGTGCTTGACAGCAAAAATTCCATGTTATTGATAACTTCAAATTTTGACAGAATTCTAACCACGATGAACACCAGTACAAGGTCATTATACTAAAAAAAAACTGCAAAGGACGCGCGCATCATATTAATTGCAGATTATTGTAAACATAACGTATTGACAATACAACATTTTTTCCGAAAGTGACCGGCGTGTGATCAAAAATGCAAATATGTAAGAATGATATATCTATTGCTACAATAAAAATTGAAATTTAAAAGAATAACAAGGAAGTCTATTCTTCTCATTTAACCGAATCTCTATCTGTTGCCGTTTACAATATTCCATGCATGACACCATATCTTGAAGATGCTCTATAACAGTGGTTCCCAACTGGGTCGGTACCACTTACCGGTGGGCGTTAAAGACATCTAAGGGGATATTTTTGGTCCAAAGCAAATTTAGGGGGCGTTGAGGACCAACCGCAGCCCCTGGGCAATACCCCCAAGAATGCGCTGAAAGGTTTGATTAATACTACAAATCATCGAACGCATGCTTCAACAAATAGTTCTAAATGTCTGTTAAGCAAGATTAGTCCGTGTTAAAAGTAAGTATTGGTACATTATAGCTTTGCTCGTAATACCCATGAACCAATCGCAGCATGCGCAGTGCACCACACGGGGCACCAGTGTGTGTATTATGTTCCGACTCGACCAACAAAGCTTATATTTACAAGTTTGCGCAGATCATGACAAGATTAACACACCTGCTGAATATCGAATCTATGCATGTTTTGGCAGATTCATTAAACATTACACTACAGGAAGAGTTGATAGAATTGTCAACAAATAAGAGTAAAAATTGAAATTAAAAAATGGATACCAAGAATTTTGGCTTCAAAGGCAAATTCCAGTATTACATCCGGTTTTATGGGCTGCATCAAAGATGTTTTTTCAGCAATTTACTAACAAAGAAAAGAAACAGATTGTCAATAGTGGGAAGCGGCGATTTAAGATTCATGATGACAAATATGGCACCAAACATCGAAAAATTAGTGTCATTACACAAAGCTCGGCCCTCTCATGTATGTAATGATATTATATTAATATTTTTAATAATATGTTAATCAAACTTTGAGTAATACACCAATATTGTTAATGTCTTTTAATCAAGTGATTTTAAAAGTCTGTCCTTCTTTTTCAATATATACTTCACCTAAGAGGGGCGCCATCGACTCACAAATGTTTGAAAAAGTGGGCTATGACCTAAAAAAGTTGTAAAACTATGGGTTACATTATTGATTTCAAGAACGGGAGTCGGTGTGTTTTTTTTTTCTGAAAGGGGGCAGCGTATAACCTTTTTTTTTTCGAAAAGGGGACGGTAGGCCAAAAAAAGCTGGGAACCTATGCTGTATAATAAGTCTATACGGTATCCGAAACGACATTCAGCTTACACTGCTTCGTGTATTTTTACCTCTAGAACCGTATTATATCTTACTTATTACTAAATTTCTTTAATATGGCCACAAACCAGTGGTAGCCAAGAAACCATGGCACTGCAGTAACAAATCTAAGACTAAAGAGTTATTATATCAAGCCATTTTATATATTAAACATTTAAAAAAACAAAGTAATTTTTATTTATTAAATATACGGTAATATAAATAAGCCAGTTCTCGACGTTGGCACACTTTTCCGACAAAATTTCGATTGCAGCGGTACGCAGGCAGGTGAATGAGGTCGCGTTCTGAACGTATAGTATAATAGGAGTCAGCCGTTAACAGGCTCTGCTTTCAGTATGAATAACACAGGCTGTTTCGTTTATCGAACGGAGTCGCAAGATGAATAAAATAAGCAATCTAAATTAGTATTTTAATAATAATAGACTCAATTTCAACAAGATTTATTTATTTCTTGTGCTTTATACGTATTTCGACATTTTACATGTCATTCTCAGAAGTATATAATATTGTAAACATTTGTAGCTAGGGCAACAACATACTGGATCTTGATTTCGGACTTGGCTCAGGTCTTCTATTCCAAACCTTCCAATAGCGCGGAATTTATGAGCTTCGAAAATTATATTTTTGTTTCGTTACGTTGATGATTTTTTAGCATGTTTTAATAGTTCAATTGAGTTTATTGGTGATTTCTTAACGTTTATTAATAATCTACACTGAAAGATAAACTTTACATTACAAACAGAACAAAACAGATGTATTAATTATTTAGACTTAAATGTAAAAATTAATTCCAAAAACAAACTCGAATACTCTATTTATAAAAAACCTACACAAACAAATATCACAATACCACAGGACTCATGTCACCATAAAACACATAAATTAGCAGCCTATAGGTCAGTGATACATAGAGCTCTAATAGTTCCCCTACGTAACAGTAATTACACCAAAGAAATTTCGATTATTAAACAAACTGCACACAGTAATGGATATGACACAAAACTGATAGAAACAGTATCAAAAAGAAAGATTATAAATTAGCAATTCAAAGAATATATTCAAAAAACCACTCTGAAAATGTTAAAATATATTTCAATTCCATATTTCGGTGATATATCGGAGAAAATTGCTAAAATTATAATCACAACAAGTAGGTACATTTAAAGTAATTTACGAAACAACAAAAAACACTTTCAACACCTTATTCAACCCAAAAGATAGAACTAACGATTTGGTAAAATCAGGCATTTACAAATTAAAGTGTTCACAGTGTAATTATGTATACATAGGTCAAACAATTAGAAGTGTTGATACCAGCAGATACAAGGAACACATACGCTCATACAAACACAAACACCCAGATAAATCTAACTATGCTAAACACTTATTAGAACACAATCATGCATTGACATCAAATAATATAACATTTTTACACTTTTGTGACGTTAAACATAAATTGTATATACTCGAAGCCTTTCAAATTCACAAACGCACCTTTAATGAATAAGCATATTCAGCTCATAAATTGTCGGCTATTGGAAGTTTTGGTATAGAAGACCAGAGCCAAGTCCGAAATAAAGATTCAGTGTGCTGTTGTCCTAGCTACAAACATTAAATGCTTTTGGAAATGACATGTAAAATGTCGAAATGCGTATAAACCACAAAAAGTAAATAAATCCTGTTGAAATTGAGTCTATTATTATTTTTAAAATATTTCAAGAAAGTAAGGCAGGAAACAATTACGTAACAAATCTAAATTGGCCGTTTCCCACATATTCGTTAAAAGAAAAGCTGGAAATAAAGCAATTAAGTAAACCCCTGTCTGATTTGGATCTTTCAAACAGAGGGACTGCTTCTGGTGGATGGAATTCTAAAGAACGAACCCAGATTTAACTGAAATATCCTCCACCCCCGCATCTACACCAACCGGATAATGCACAACAACCAGGGCACTGCCATTGTGCAAGTCGTTGCTATCATCATGCCAAGCCGCATAAATATTTATCTATAATGCATGTCAAACTAGAAATGCAATAAACACAAAATTACAACAAAATTAAGTTAGAGCTTCCCGGCTTTAATAGCTTTAAATAGCCAATCAGCATTTTTCCCCATCAGCAAACTTAAATGTAAAAACAATCAGCGGATACATACATAGGTTTGACGCAGGTGCGAAAAACTTTAACCACTTATACGTGAAGGTATTTAATCCTTAAATCAACTAGTAGTTTTTTTTTAATGCGCGGCTATGGAGGTTTGTGGCTTCAGGTTTTTTTTTTACATCAATTCACTATAATAACCTTTTTGTTTCTTATCCGATTTTGATAAACTTCGGTGTTTTGGAAAGCTAACAGTCCAAGATTAATTTCCAATACAATTGGCTGTGAAAAGTGAATGAAATCCGTTCCAGAAGTGAAAAATACGATACAATTTATAAATTAAGGCATACCTTAAAAACGATGCATTAACCTGAGTTTTTTACAGCTTCTGAACTAGTAGTATTCTGTTTTCAAAAAAGGGTATCTACAATATTTTCGAAATTTTAATATTTGAACAGTTACCAATAGATATGATAATTTAAATATACACACCTAATTTACAAATTTTTATACCAATTTTTTCATTTCTGGGTTAGATGTCATCCACTTTTCACACACAACTGTACTTTTTTCTTGACTTAAAATTAAGCTTGGACTGCTAACTTTCAAAAACAACGAATTTTATAAAAATTGGACAAGAAACAAAAAAGATATTTGTATTTTTATGAACTGATGTAAACAAACTTGAAAGCGGGGTATCTCCGGAACAGTACCGAAAAAAATACTAGGTGGTTTAGTGATTAAATAGCCTGCACTGGTTAAAGTTTTTTCGCACAAATGTTAGGTTCACCCTGTATATCTTTTATGGTTGTACAATTAATTTACATACTGTTCGCCGTACGATTACAGTCTATAAATTATCACTACCTACTCTGTCTCTATTTCTAAATATACCACATCACAAAATTACAAATGCATATATCGGGTGTAAATTTGGTATGGATCATTTGATTATTTGATGTTATTAGCAATTTTGTACCATTTCCAGTTTTATCGGAACTGGCCATAACTTTCTTATTTAAAAAACAACACTCCATACCGTGTGCTGACTTTGAATTAGCTCCATAGGGAAAATGCATGCGTTTGTAGTATTCTTCAATTTCCTGTTCCCCAAGTTGAAAAACGCACCCAAAACAAAGTGTACGCAGAAGGCTCAATAATTTTCCAGAGCATCTATTCTGTTATTTTTTATAATACCAAAGTAAGTGATAAATATGTGAAGCTTTGAAAAAATTAACATATACGAGAGCAGCCTTTTAAGATTTTACTACATACTACCACTAGGTGGCGCTATTGATATGTGTCTTACTATTTTCGTTTAATTTGACATTTGTTATTTTGAAAACAGCGGTAGCTTAGACATTGACCGAGTAGTTTGTAGTTTGTTTACATTGGGCGTTTAAAAAAATGAATTTTATGAAAAAATTGATATTTCACGTGAAGGCTTTCGTTGGATGATTTTTTACGATTTTAGTAAAGGCCCAACTCAACAACAATGCATAGAATCGCTTCGTTCAACTTTTGGTAATGAAGCACCATCCGAAAAGACTGTTTACAATTGGTTTGCAGAATTTCGTCGTGGTCGTGCATCCGTCAGTGGTGAATTTCGTGAAGGTCGACCAAAATCGGTTATCCCAAAAAACATCGATGCTTGCGCAACATGATTGAAGAATATCAGCATGTGACTTACAGTGAGATAGAGGCGTCTTTAGGCATATCGAAGACTGCAGTACATTCGATTTTGCATAAACATTTAGCTTTGAAAAAGATTTGCTCCGGATGGATTCTGTATTATTTGACCCAAGCTCAAAAAAGTGCGTGTTAATTGGTGTAAAGAAATGCTCAAAAAATTCGACCGAGCAACTGCAAAATCTGTATACAACATCGTAACAGGTGACGAAACTTGGATATGTTGGTATGAACTGGAAACTAAGCAACAATCCACTGTTTGCGTGTTCCCAGATGAACCAAATCCCACAAAAGTTGTTCGTTCACGAAGCACTTCCAAGAAAATGATCGCTTGTTTCTTCGGGTGTACTGGACATGTCGCAACCATTCCGTTAGAAGATCGAAAAACGGTTAGCGCTGAATGGTATACAGCAATTTGTCAGCCAGAAGTCATCGCGAAATCAGGGAAAACAACCGAAAACGTCGCATCATTCTTCATCATGACAATGGTAGCTCTCACACAGCATGTCAAGCAATTGATTATTTCACGAAGAAAGACATCGAATTAATGTCTCATTGCCCGTATTCACCTGATTAATTGCCTAACGACTTCTTTATGTCGAATGTCGAACAAAAAATGCGTGAACAGCGACATTCATCACTTCAAGCAGCTGTTGAAGCCTCCAAAAACCATGTTTTTGAGATTTCATAGTGGAAAAAATGTTTCGAGAATTAGTTTGAAATCTTGCAAAAATGTATAAATCTTAATGGCGAATATTTTGAAAATAAAACAGTTTGTTCCAAAAAAAATTTTCTTTTCTAGTTTTTCTAAGAACTTAAAAGGTATCACCAAGTCCAATGCGTAATTGCCGTCAGTATGGTACTGGTAAAGAATTGGCTTTGAAATGCGAATTTCGGGAGTTCGAATCCTCTCTTCTGCTTTATTTTTTTTATGATATTTGCGTTATATTTGTAAATCCAGTTGTGTTATTATTCTGTAAATACACATTATTGGATGTTGCAGGTAAATTACCTCTCAAGAACGCTTGCTCAAGTGCGGAGATAATTTTATAATCGTTTGGGTTACTCTATGAATGCAGTAATTTGCTCGAACATTTGAATAAATTTAAATTGTTGTTCGCATTAATAATTAGTGTTAAACGATTTAACTGTTAATATTAAACGTGTAACGGTAAATTATGGAACCCAAAAATGTAGGTATGTATTTTTGATGTGTATTTACAGAATAAAACACAGTTCAATTTCCACAAATATAACATTTTTCATAAAAAAGAATTAAAACAAAATAAAGGTAAAGGGAGGATTCGAACTCCCGAAAATCGCATTACAAAGTGAATCCTTTACCACTACACCACGCTGACGGCAATTGCGCATCGGATTTGGTCATATACGTACACATTCTTTCAAACTTAATTTGGTACTATAAAAATAAAAAAAGGATGTAATCTCTGGAACATTAACGTCCCTTCTAGGTACACCTTCTATTATATGCGTTTTTCAACTTGGGAAGCGGGAAATTGAAGAATTCCATAAACGCGTGTATTTTCCCTATGGAGCGTATTCAGTCAGCACGTGACATATTTACATAATTTTGGAATCAATATAAAATTCTAGATACAATGATGTAATGCAATCGCGTATAATAACTGACTTCTGCCGTTTAAGACGCCACCATGAGCATAAGAGTGTTTTTTTGCAGTGTGAGGTTACCATAAAAATGTTTTTTTATACCAATTGACCATGTCCGTGTATCCAGAGCACTTTGAAAATTTAAAAACATATCACTGAAACAAAAGTAGAGAATACCAAACAGACCATCCTTATGTCTTATTTTCGGATAGAGCATTTCCTTTGACTTGCAAGGATACTTAATAATTCCACACTTTATTACATTCTTAATCCGTAAAAGTAGTTTTAAATTAATCAAATAATAAAGTATTCAAAACAAACAATCATGACAATTATCAAAATAAAAGAAAATCCGTAATTATCAAAATAGAAGAACATAACAACATTGAAAACAAGGTAATTCCAAACTTTATTACAAGCTTAACCGGTAAAACTAGAATTAAATTAGTCAAATAATATAGTGGCTACTTTGCTGCTATACAAAAAACATCACAATTGTCAAAGTAAAATCACAAATACCAAAATAAAAAAGCATCACAACATTCAAAACAAAAGACAGACAAAGTTTATCAACCACATAAATATAAAATAAACAGTAACTTAGGACTTTTCTTACTGGTAAAATGTAGTTCTTCATTTATGCAAAATACACCTTCTCGGTTGCTATTCATTTATCGTGTATTTATTTAATACATATATTTGTCGTTGTTAGTATAGGTACTGGTTCCTCTTCTGTTTTGAAGGCTGTACTCTTTTGTTTTAGGAGATAGTTGAAGCAGTAGCTATATTTGACATTAGACAACTGATTCAGTACAAATTTTATTTATAAAAAACGTAATAACGGCGTTACTGGTGTCGGTTCAATAATTAGGAAATGTTCTTTCCGAAAATGAAAATGAACCACTTGAAATTGAAAATGAAAACGGCAAATGTCACAGTTTTAAGTGCAACAAAGCAATCTGTATACAAAACATAAATTATATAACATTTTTTAGTTATAACAAAAACAATTGAAATTTTGATTCCAAATATGTAAAATGTATAGGGTGTTGCATTTATTATCTTTCTACCTCATACTTTCATAACAACCAATTTTTATATTTTAAGAATAGCGTGCTCATACTTTTCATTACTGCAATTGCAATTAAACCGCACATATTGCAAACACGTGTATTTCTAAACCACCATTTTACGTAGATTATCTGGGAGTTATAGTTCCATTAATACACTTACTAATATTATTAGTGTTAATAACAATCGACCTTAAAGCTTATAAATATTCAACTCAACTTGCATCTCACCTCGATCTTACTTGCATGCTATAAATACGAAAGTGATAAGTGCATAAATTTAAGACAAAGCAACAATATACATTGACATTTTTCCAGGATGAGTATGGATCTCAAATTACAACAAAAGTTAGTTGTTTCAAAATACTATTACAACGTGGTCTTCGCCAAATTTTATTAATTTAAATTCAAATCACGCGCCATGAACATTTTTCATGAAGGTTTCTACGATGATAATGAATAATTTTTACGATAGGTAGAATGTTATACTGAATATATTTCTAATCACTGCTCTCTTCTAGTAAAATTCGCGTAAATACATTACTAATATCACTACGAAAATAAGCCTAAATCTTGATCGTACATACCGATACAGACAATTCCCTCAAGCCCGCCATCTTGCCCACAACAAACTGCGCTGGGCCGGAACATGCCTATTGCGCACATCTAGGCGATTTCTATGGGTTGCGGTCTGAGCAGATAGTATTAGGAAGCTCTAATAAAAGTGGAATTTTCCTAATTACTCTAATATTATTTTAGAGTTTGGGTTGAACATCGCTTTGATTTACTAAATCCAACAATCATATAAAAATGAGCGAAACATTTCACCTGAACTTTTCCATACTTTAGGTAGGTATACAGATTCTACCGACTACCCTTTTACAGCAGTCTATTTGTATTAACGTACTAAGGTAACACAAGGCAGCAATAATAATACATTACGAGGGCAACAGAAACTGCAGCACATTTAAAAATATATTGTCAAAATATCCGCTTCAGCTTGTGCTTTTACATTAACATACCCTCAGACTCTTTCCCTTTACCTTTTCGGAACATTAGGATTCTACTGGTAATACATATACAATTCAGTGTTGGGGAAGTTCGTTTTTTTTAAGAACTTTTAAAAAGTTCAGTTCATTGCCTGGAAAAAGAACTTTTAAAAGTTCAAGTTCAAGTTCATAGTTTCTTTTTTAAAAGTTCAAGTTCACAGGAAAAAAAGATTTAAGTTCTTTTAAAAGTTCTTTTGATTTATTTTAAATTCGATTAGATGTTAGGTACTAAAACAAAATGCGAAAATAT
>JABXWE010058477.1:0-20001 GCA_014611495.1 Limonius californicus
AAAAGTAAAAGAAATAGAATTTCTAGGATGCACATTTCAAAGAAATAATGGAGCAGCAAAACATTTAAGAGAATTGACAGGTAAAACCATGAAGGCGATGGAGCAAGTGTGGGTTACAGGAAAGAGCCAATTTGGAGAAATTGTCAGAGAAATTTTAATGCTGTTCGATACAATAATAAAAAGTATAATATATATGTATGTATGTATGTATGGAGCAGAACTATGGGAAGAGAGGAAAGAGGTAGAAAAACTCCAGATAAAGTATCTAAAATGACTACTGGAATTGGACATAAACACACCAACTTACACAGTGCTAGAGGAAACGAGGAAACGAACAGAAGCGGAAAAATTGCAGATAAAGTCTCTAAAATGAGTACTGGAATTCGACAAAACCACACCAACTTACATAGTGCTACAAGAAACAAACGGAAGCGGAAAAATTACAGATAAGGTATCTAAAATGACTACTGGAATTGGACAAAACCACACCAACTTACATAGTGCTAGAAGAAACGAACAGAAGCGGAAAAATTGCAGATAAAGTCTCTAAAATGACTATACCGGAATTCGACAAAACCACACCAACTTACATAGTGCTACAAGAAACAAACGGAAGCGGAAAAATTACAGATAAGGTATCTAAAATGACTACTGGAATTGGACATAAACACACCAACTTACACAGTGCTAGAGGAAACGAACAGAAGCGGAAAAATTGCAGATAAAGTCTCTAAAATGACTATACCGGAATTCGGCAAAACCACATCAACTTACATAGTGCCAGAAGAAACAAACGGAAGCGGAAAAATTACAAATAAGGTATCTAAAATGACTACTGGAATTGGACATAAACACACCAACTTACACCGTGCTAGAGGAAACGAGGAAACGAACAGAAGCGGAAAAATTGCAGATAAAGTCTCTAAAAAGACTACCGGAATTCGACAAACCACACCAACTTACATAGTGCCAGAAGAATCAAACGGAAGCGGAAATATTACAGATAAGGTATCTACAATTACTACTGGAATTGGATAAAAACACACCAACTTACACAGTGCTAGAGGAAACGAACAGAAGCGGAAAAATTGCAGATAAAGTCTCTAAAATGACTATACCGGAATTCGGCAAAACCACATCAACTTACATAGTGCCAGAAGAAACAAACGGAAGCGGAAAAATTACAAATAAGGTATCTAAAATGACTACTGGAATTGGACATAAACACACCAACTTACACCGTGCTAGAGGAAACGAGGAAACGAACAGAAGCGGAAAAATTGCAGATAAAGTCTCTAAAAAGACTACCGGAATTCGACAAACCACACCAACTTACATAGTGCCAGAAGAATCAAACGGAAGCGGAAATATTACAGATAAGGTATCTACAATTACTACTGGAATTGGATAAAAACACACCAACTTACACAGTGCTAGAGGAAACGAACAGAAGCGGAAAAATTGCAGATAAAGTCTCTAAAATGACTATACCGGAATTCGGCAAAACCACATCAACTTACATAGTGCCAGAAGAAACAAACGGAAGCGGAAAAATTACAAATAAGGTATCTAAAATGACTACTGGAATTGGACATAAACACACCAACTTACACCGTGCTAGAGGAAACGAGGAAACGAACAGAAGCGGAAAAATTGCAGATAAAGTCTCTAAAAAGACTACCGGAATTCGACAAAACCACGCCAACTGACATAGTGCTAGAAGAAACAAACGGAAGCGGAAAAATTACAGATAAGGTATCTAAAATGGCTACTGGAATTAAACATAAACACACCAACTTACCCAGTGCTAGAGGAAACGAGGAAACGAACAGGAGCGGAAAAATTGCACATAAAGTCTCTAAAATTACTACCGGAATTCGACAAACCACACCAACTTACATAGTGCCAGAAGAATCAAACGGAAGCGGAAATATTACAGATAAGGTATCTACAATTACTACTGGAATTGGATAAAAACACACCAACTTACACAGTGCTAGAGGAAACGAGGAAACGAACAGAAGCGGAAAAATTGCAGAGAAAGTCTCTAAAGTGACTACCAGAATTTGACAAAACCACACCAACTTACATAATGCTAAAAGACACAAACGGAAGCGGAAAAATTACAAATAAGGTATTTAAAATGACTACTCGAATTAGACATAAATACATCAACTTGCATAGTGCAAGTGGAAACGAATAGAAAAAAATTAAGAACAGAAACAGGTGACAAGGCAGTAAAATATGAAGAGAAAATATAAACGACAGAAAATATAATACTGGTGGAGCGCAGGAAGGAAATGAAGAGAAAGAAGTAGAAGAAAGTTTAAAGAATGGGACAAGAAACGAGCAGACTACTACCGAAGGGATGGTTATTTTACACAGAAGTTAGAAAAAAGACATCAAGAACAGCAACAAATAAGTAAAGAACTCAGAACGAGGGATAAAGAAATACAAGAACAGGATCAATATAATCGTTAAATGACAGCACAAACAACAACACATAGAGGTATATAACAACTTTAGAATTACCTGAATATTTACTGAGAGACGAAGAGAAAGGGCAACATAAAATAATAACATTTAGGTGTAGAAACGGAAAAAATGGCAGGAAAATATGGGAAAATGATAAAGTGAAAATGTGTAGGCTGTGCGATGGAAGGCTAGAAACAATAAAACATTTCCTGTACCAATGCTACCAAATAAAAGAATAAGTGCAAGAAAATCGTATTAAGTGAGAATGGTAAAGGGATAGGGTAGATGAAAGAATTACATAAAAGGCGAAAAATAAAAGAATAAATTTTGGTTGTTTTGACAAACTATAGATTAAGTACAAAATGTAAATTAATTTGTAAACTCAGCTGAGTACAAGCTGTAAAGCAGCAATAACAATAAATTCTACTACAGATGCTACAGTAGAAAAGAATAGACGTAAAATAATATAACTTTTTCTCAGTGCAATTAATTTGTATTTTAAAATATTATTAAAAAGTCTTATAAAAACATGTACTTAATGCTTTATTGTCTACTAAAAACACAGTATGTACATATAAAAACCGCATTATAAGTAATTTAAAAAACTTTGTGTTAGATTACATTATTGTTCACATATCATATGCTCAAACGTTTTCGGAATTACAGAATCTGTAGAGTATTTATGGTTCATCTGTACACTATACGTAGACACTTTTATTGATCATATCTGTAAAATTTCAAAAATCTTTAAAAAGCGTTTGCTAGTATCACAAAATTAATCACGTTTTCTTATTCAAATTCAATGTAAAAATCATAAAAATTGAAAAGCAAAATAAAAGAGCACGAAAGGAAACGATAATAAAATGTTACTAAAATAAAACCCAAAAAACTAAATTAGCCAGTAACATACAAGATATGATCAAATATACTTTCAAACTTTAAAATCCAATAACAACTAGAACGCTTGGCGTAATTAATTAAAAACATATCATACAATTAATTACGAACTACTAAAAAGCACTTCCTGTAATATAGTACATACATTTAAAAAGTATGAAAACACTACATTTAAATGTGTACTTTACGATTTCTTCCATTTAAAGATATTTAAGGCCTCTAAATGAATTTTTCGATTTTAATTACGACCACCTTTATAATTATAGATACAGATATACGCGAAAAGCACATAACATTTTCAATTTACAGTCTGGTAGCTTCTGAACTCGTAGAAACCGACACATTTCTTTGAATTTGGGTATCGCCTCTCGACGTCCTCCTTGTACTATAATATCCCATATTGGGATCAGTGGGACTAATAACACTTTGCCGAGGACTCTGAAAAAAGCGTCCTTCTGCGGTTTCAGGTCCTGGTGAAATCGGATCGAGACATTCACAAGAAAGACTAGAATCAGATAGTACTTCGCTGGAATATTTTGGAACTGAAAGAAGACTCTCAGTTGATTTGGTTGGTTGGATATACCTTCTTTGCGAAGTGCTGTAAATAGATGAAGGTTGACTAGAACACCCCGAAGGCCCTGCATGAGTATCTCTACAGATACGAAAATACTGCGAAGTGTTTGTTTGAGAAGTTTTAGCACCTTGAACTCTGTTATGGGGTTTTCCTGAACCACATTTGGTTGTATCCAAATATCCATAACCAAAACCGTAACCGCCGATTGCTTTGGTAGCTAAATTATCCCAAGATTTGGGTTTATTTATAGTAGAAGTATACTGGATGTAGATCGGTTCAGGTCCGTGGGATGTCGAGGGACAACGATACTGATAGTCGTACTTGGTTCCTGATTTAATACTTTGCTGTCGTGAGGAATTCACATCGCCAGAACCATCCCAATAAAGTGTATCAGTACTTAAAGAAGTCGTATAGCTTGCCGAGCTTTCGCCCGTGGTTGTGGGCGCAACAGCGCTGAGTTCACTAGACGTACAAGAATGAAGGCTGCACTGACTTACTAAACCCGCACCAAATTGAAAATACCTTCTAGGAACCGACTGCGTCTGTTGGCCAGTGGAAATGTGAGTTTGAGAAGCTTGGGAATGTGGACGAGGCCTCTGTTGAGGCTCAGTCTGTGTCTCCCCAGTCTTTGATTCTCTTTTCCGATGATCTTTGTGATTTCTCGAACGTCTTCTTGCGTTTGGTACGCAGTGGGGGTCACAACATGGACTTGCCAAATCATAGGCCTCTAAACTGGTGTTATCACCATTGTTATTTGCTTGAATGCAAGGATTACACAAGTGTCCTGCATAACCATGACAAGAATCCACGTTCTTCTTGCTTTTCCCACCACCCCCATTTGTTTGGTTACCTTTATTTTGTTTCTGAGGGGGATCACAGGGGGTTTTCACAATAAAATGGTGTTGATCGCCTTTATACCTCGGAGGTTCAAAGGTCAACAAGTATTCACCACTGCTGGTAGTGGATGGTTGTAGCACGTAACGATATCGATGATCAAGGTACTGGTAAGCCAACATTACCGTCGGAGGCGGTGGCTGTTTTTGTTGAATTTTAGCGACATCCTCAGTAGAAACTGTAGGGCGGCAGTAAGTGTAAGTGGTTTGAGTTGGGGTACCAGGATCGCCAGTATCGGGGGGTTGTGAAGCTTTTTTACGAGCAGGCAAACTATGAGTCTTCCATTTTCCTTCCAAAAGTTGTCGCTCCCGAAGGCACAATTTTTCTAACTCATTCATCTTACTTTGCAGAATTCGTTGGAGTTGTATATAACGCATATGGAGTTCCACCTGAAATTGAGCAAAGCATTGATAAATATGACCGTAGAAAAAAACTACCATACAAATGATGGTTATTATGAAAATGCATATTAACAAGGTATTAGAACCGCAATTATTATTTTTTTTTTTTGAAAACTTACGATAATTTTAAATATATTAAGCTGACGTACATATGGGGAATATAGAACTATTTCACCAATGTTGCCCAAGTTCCACATAATGTTAGTCATTCGAAGCATTCATCATCGAAGTACATTTATATAATTTTCCAAAATACAGCTGCTTTTAAATCTGTCATATATCCAATTAAGAGTATATATTTTTAATGTAATCGTTCCATACTACTTGTAAAAAGGCATGTAGAAGAGTAATAAGGCATGTACGGTATGTAATCGATTACATAATGCAAATACAACGCACGAAACCAACAGTGGAAAACATCAGGAATGGAAGGTTGCATAAAATACACATCACCAATTATTGATTATGAATACAATATTTAACATCTCAAAGACGGCAAAACGTAGATCAATATAAGGAAGCTAAGAACCGAGGATGTAAGGAATAAACGAAAAATAAAAATTAGCAGAATAGCAGAAATTGGAACAAGATAAAGTTTTGAACAAAATAAGGTGTTATTAGAAACGGCAACAATTAAACGCACATTGAAAACGAACAGGTTTATGTGGGGAAGATGGAAATACACTCAGTCAGAGGCTTGAGAAATATTCAAAAAGGGTTTTAAAGAATATAGAAAAAGGATATACCAAAAAGAAGGCAAACGAAGCAGTAAAATTGCCAAAACAGGAAACTCGGAACAGCTTGCAACAGAAATAAGAACAACAGAAATAGATAGCATAAAACACAATGCATAAAATAATAGGGAGAAAACAGAAAACAGAAAATGGCGAAGCTAGAAGAATTGAAGTAACAGAAGAGATTCTTAGAACAAGGAGAGAACTATGCACTAATCAACCATAATAGAAATATATAATAATGAAAACAAGACAAAGAGTGTTGTAGATACGCAAAGTTAAATAAACACTGGGGAAATTAAAGAAACCAATAAGTAAGTGTAAACTGAAAAAATAACGTGTGAGGGAGAAAGAAGAATACTAAAAACGATGAAATAGTGAGAGAAGAAACATGAATATGGAAACTGTGTAATAAAGCGACTGAGAAGGAATTACGTATTCCAAAATATTAAATGAATGATAGAAGAAAGAATCCCAAAAATAGCTAGAATATACAAGCCACGTGGAAATAAGGATATCGGACGCCCAAGAAAGCTAGATACCCATACAGGTCATAAGACCGACACAGTGAAGAGAAGAAGATGAAGGGGATAATAAGCACTGTGATATTGATATTGTAAAATAGTGGGTTGATTATTAACATTCTGTAAAGCATGCATAAAAATAGTGGAGAAGAAATTGAAAAAGGAAGTAAAAACGAGCATGGAAAATGAAGAAGCTGCTTTGAGGGATGTGTGTCATACACACTACTATTTTTCCCGACGTAGCCCGGTAACGGAACTAACCATAGAACAAGGAAAGAATATGTATTTACCGTATGTAAAGCACTGGGTTTCGGCGCGGAAGCTCGGGAGTTTTAATTCCCGGTTTGATAGATGACGGGCGTCCTACCCACTCGCTTTAAAAATTAGATACCTTACGGTAGAATGAACAAGGAGTAATAATGCGGTTGTCTGATGCTCACCGCATCACCAAATGTCATACATTTGGGACGCGACAACAGGGTGTGAGAGCAAGAATATGGGAGCTCTGACCTTTCGTCTTGCAGGCCTAACTCCTTCATGGGGTATAGAGCCCCATATTATTATTATCCAAAAAACTATGAGACATATACAGAAGAATGGAAAAGGTAAGGGCAGACGATATCAATTCGGTAACTTTTCAGATGAATAAGTTAAGGAGATAACGAGTTGGTTTCAGTTTTTTGTTATTTATTATATTCATGAATAAGCAAATCAACAATGTAAAACAGTCAACAATATTGTAATTATATGGGAGCGTATCGCCTAAACTGCACGGGTAATTGGAGAAGCACTCAACACACATGGGGATACTGCAAAATAATAAATGTAGTATCTGACCCAAAATTAAAAATGGGAACGGACTACATGTTAACAAAATACTCTTTTCATAAACTCTTCGAAGTACGGATAAACCATGAAGAATCAACCAGATTAAGTCAAAACTTGTCCGTAACTGCCTTCGTAGTCTCCTAACACTGGAAAACTCTAACAAGATAAAACTTGTGTGCATAGAAAGAAATGAAAACGCAGATAAACTAGCAAAACTAGGATCTGAAACACCGTTCACAGGGCCTGAACCTATCGTCGGTCTAACTAAGCAGACATTGCGAGGAACAGTTAAAGAATGGATCGTAACCAAACATTCGGAACACTGGAGAGTCTCACCTCGACAAAGACAAAGCAAAGCTATGATGGGTAACCACCCCCATAAGCTTACCAAAACAGTCCTACAATTTAGCAGGACTCAAATTGGAGTAATGACAGGACTCCTAACGGGACACTGGCACTTTAAACAGCACCTCTACAACATAGGGCTATTTAACGAAGATCCTATATGCAGGCTGTGTGGCGAGGAAGAGGAAACAGCCTCCCACATAATATTCCAATGTGAATCCTTAGCTCGTAGAAGATACCAAATCTATGAGGGTACTAATCCCAACGAGATACAACCGCAAGCCAGTCTGATCAACAAACTCCTAGACCTGATAAAGGGGATGGATCTACTTGTCAGCGACTAGCTACAAAAGGGGATGCACAATAAGCCCAAGAGGCCGCAGTGTCAAGGGCAGTAACAAGCCCGTATAAACAATCAAAAATTAAGTATATGAAAAAGGAAAATGAAACATATATGAATACAAATAAAAAGTAGCAGAAAAGTAATTAAGATTGAGTACAAAAATTGAAGAAGCAACAGAATATCTAATTGTATATAAAGGAAAAAACTGGCAGAAGTGTGTATGAGTAAAATGGAACAACGGCTTATGGTAAAATAAATTTTAGGGTCCCAGAGAACTGGAAAAAGAAAAGCAAACATGTCAAAAAAAATTCTAGAATATATAACAAAGAAAATAGGTGATAACAGAAAGGTAAAATCACTATTAGAAAGTTTGAAAGATATTTAGAAATGGGTTGAGGTATGAATAATGTAAGTATAATACAAATGTAAACAGTTCAAACATTTTTATTTAATTTCACATTTTTACTGATGCAAAATAATAAATTAAGGCTCAATTGAAAAATAAGAGTATAATTGGACGATAGAAGGTTGGTATTTGGTGGGTCTTCTCTGCTAGAAGTTGAAATTTCTTTTGAAACAGGAGACTACTTAAAGTGTTGCAATATTTATAAATAATGATAAACTTTGAAACGTTAGCAATAGTCATATAAAAACACATTTAAAATACTGTTTAAAATTACAGTCTATAGTAGACCTAGCTGAATAAATTTAAATATAATTTGTAGCTCCTTAAGTCCCCCATTTTTAAGAATCGCGTCAATGTGTCAGATAATACTCGGAAATATTTTCCAAAACCTCTGCGAGGTTGGTTGCCATTTTTAGGCTGCTTTTAGTGAGAACAGCCGAAAGGAAATTCGACTTCAATTATTTAAGCTATACTTTTATACCGAATTTGGTACTACAGAGTATATATGTTAGTACACCCCCCAAATAGCTAAAATGCAATTTTACAATAGTGAAAAATTCTTTTCACATAAAGACTTCGCCAAGAAGTACACCACCAACAATACTTAAGAACCAGAAAAACCAGCAATCTTTTATTTAAGCTCTTCTCTATATTTTATTGTCTGTAAGTATACCATTAGTAACAGCATACAATTGCAGACAGTATATTCCAGCAACAAATGCAAAAAGTATAGTAAAAGATGCCCTCGTTATAGAAGTAGCTCATAAGTCGTAAACAACATGGCCTTGACATAACCAAACTTCCCAAACGAATAGTGCTGTCATGTACGTGTATTGACAATCTATAAATAAAATATATTTAACCAAATAAAGCTGACGGCCGGAAAGTTCTTGAATTATAATGCGTCTAATAGCACACATTTGATACCATTTAATTGTAAACATGAAATTTAAAGATAAAAATGTTCTTACATTTTTACAGATACACGGAAATATGACAAGAATGTTTGCCTACTTTCAAAGAAAGAGACCTAGGCTCAAAATACTTAGAAAAAAAAGCAAGGACTTCACAAAAAGGACTTGTGTACCGAGTGATTTATGTAAGAGTACGCGCTTAAAAGCTTAAAGATATTCACTCAATCTACGTATCAGCGGCTTTCTCAATATCTAAAATAATACTATACTATTGTGGAAAATCGTACCATTCTGACTACATGCCTAGAAAAAATGCATACCGTAGCAAAAAATTGTCAATTTAGTTTTAGATATAAAATTCAACAGTCAATGTTTTTTTTAACGTTTACACTACCCCCCCCCCCGAACCGCTTTCGCATTACTGCAGGGGATGCGGGCATCCCTTACATACTAGTCATTCATGGGTTCGACCACGCCGCCTATCGATCCTCATTTCACTGTGACCTCGACTGACAGCGCTTGGTCGCACTGCCTCGTCGAGGTCCCTAACAGTCAATGATTAATCGAAGTAAACTTTATCTGGAAAAAGGCGGGCCTTCCAATATTTATTAAATTAAATGTTAAAAACATTATTAGTTCATGATTAATATATAATTACGCCTAATAGTTATTATGTATATTTATAGTAGATATAAAATAAATAATTATATAAATCAATTAACAAATTAATAACGACATAATTATCCTACAGTAATCTAAATTTAGATATACAGGATGGTGAATTTTTCGATGATCACCATTAGCATCTCGGAAACGGTAAGAGATACGAGTTAAATCATAGAAAAAATTTTTATTTCTTAAGGCCGCCATATTGGATTATCACACCATAAGATAAACAAAAACATTAGCTTTTCATATTAGTAAGCTACATAACATTTTTCTTCCAAAAAAACTTGTTGAATTTTGAAAATTATTGTAATAATTTATAAAATCGCATAGGCTTTGAAAAACAATTGCAATATCAATTAAACTGATAAATTGTATTGTTAATTGTCATTATCATTTAGACTTCTTAAAATACCGAAAATTTTTTATTGGTCTAACGACAACAAGATGATAAACTCAAGAACACTAGATAATTATTTAAATTGTTCAAAGTGCGCGCCGTCATTTATGATGTAGAGGTCAGTCCTCAAATTAATTTCGTCCACTTCTTTTTGGATAGTCTGCCTCGGAATGGAATAGAATGCATTTTCGATTTGGAGGCGAACATGTCCGATGTCGGGGATGCATACACATCATTTACATTGCCGCACAGAAAGTAATCCATAGGTGTTAAGCATGGCGATCATGGAGGCCAGCCAATAGAGCCAAACGTGCCAAGCCATGAATCTTCAAAACGTGCATCTAAATAATCTCGAACAATGAGGGCGTTTAAGGATCGGCTTCGTCTTGCTGGTACGGTACCAGTGGTACCATTTATGCTTTTGAAGAGTTACTAATGGAAATTCGTCTAGCATATCTTTCAATTTATTTGCAAAAAATGCAAATATCCAGGCCCATGTAAATGTCCATCGATAAATAATGGACCCAGAACCGCGTTATCTAAAAGGCCTACGGCTTTGGTCTCTTTTATTAAACGGAGGTTTTCTGTTAGTATAGTGATGAACATTTTTCTTGTTGAACATTCCCGAATTTGTAAATAAAGACTCATCAGTCTAGAGTATTTTTCTGAAAAAATGTGGATCTTGTTGCAGTTTTTCACGAAACCAATAACAAAAGTCGAATCTTTTATTACCATCACCAGGATGAAGAGTTTGTACAGGTGTGAATTTATAATCATGGTACTTTTGTTATTTTATGATTTTCCTCACATATGAATCATCAATACCACATTGTTGAGAAATTCTTCGGCTGGAATTTTCTGGATTAATCGCTAATTGAGCCAGCACATTCACTTCATTAGCAATAATTCCTTTTCTATGCGGCCCTCGCGGTCTTCTAAACGTACCACAGTCAAATTTCTTGAAATCCTTGCAAATATTGTTCGGTGAGGTAGCTGTCTCTCTGGATACATATGTATTTGCATAATTTACAAACGCTAAAACAGAATTTCTACTGCTGAATGTAGACATCGTACATATTCTACTATTCTTCGTCGGTGAACATCGTGACAATTGCAAAAGAAGATAAAGAAATTCTACGTATACCACTTAAACGCAATCAGTCTATTTTGTTATTAAAACAAATGCTTTCTAACCTGTCAGTTTCAATTGTTTTATAAACGGCGCGCACTTTGAAAATTTAAATATACATCTGCTGTTTTTGCATTTGTTATCTCCTTATAGTTAAACCAATAAAACGTTTGCAGTATTTAAAGAGTTTAAGTGACAATTAACAATACAATCTCTCCCTTTAATTATTATTTCAGTTTTGTTTCAAGCCAAAGCGATTTTATGAATTATTCAGAAAAATTAGAAATTTCTACAAGTTTTTTGGAAGAAAAAGGTTATGTTAGTTACCAATTTGAAAAGCTAATTTATTTATCTATCTAATGGTGTGGTAACCCACTATGGCAGCCACAGAAAATAAAAAAGTTTTCTATCGCACCTTGATATCTAGAATATCTAGAAAATTTCAATCACAGTGACCAAAAACACAAAGTTAGGTACTACGTTTGAGTGAAATAGTGTCAATGGTAGGTAAGGATAATAATTTATTTCTAAAATTACACTTTTCAGTTTTTCATGATAAATCAAGAACTAATCAAAATATCCAACATTTCTGTCAATGTCTTTTCAGATTCTCAATCGTCATAAAACTTTGCACTAATTTAATCGACCCCGTATTTTTTTAGCGTTTCCGAGATATCAATGGTGAGCATAAAAAAATTCACCACCCTGTATACGATTTTCCCTAATTATAGTATTATCCTATAGAAGATGTCTCTAAAAGGTCTGTCAAACCGCTACTACATATTCCTCAGACCAAAATAGGATGATTTTAACTTCCTATACATATATAAAAGTATATGGTTACGGAATAACAGCCTTCTAAAGTGAGACTTGTGCGATCACTTTTCTGCATATAATTATGGTAATAGTTGGACCAATAATTTATTTGCATACTTACTTTATTTAAAAGTTGAATAAAAAAAAAGACCAAACATACCTAACAGGCATTTTTGTTTTATAATGCCGTCAATTAAAATTAAGGTATCGCAGTACCTTGTGATGTGTATTTTGGGTTGCCCATTTTTCGAATGATAGGCTCGTACTATCTTGTGAATCACGCGGTATACATTTACATAAACATCATAGTAAGATCCCTCAAATGGATATAGCAAATCCCTAATTGTAGCTGATCATACTTTTAATTGTACAAGGTTTTGCCTAAATTGTACCCCGCAGAGAAACTTATATTACAAAATGTATAATATTAAGTATATAAATGAGATTAGGAATGGTAGATTAGAAATTAATACCTTTCTAACACAGTCTTCAAATAAAACAACCATTCTCATTCTAGAATCACAGTTTTTGATAAAGTTGACTAGGGTTTTATGATCGGCCTTTTCCATGTCGGTTCCATTGATGGACAAAATTACGTCCCCTTCTCTCATCCCTGCCCTATACGCTGGACCATCGTAATCCACGTAATCCACATATGTTATCATTTCTATCTCCTGTTCTTTTTTGTAATGGATTCCGTAGCTTTGCAGCGTAAATCCATAGGATCCATTCTTTTTTTCGACTATGATCGTTCTTCTTCTGCGATCTTCCTCGGGCTTGGTGATGGTGACTCTGTCGGATTGCACTCGTTCCAGAATTTGAGACTGCAAAAATATAAAATTAATTGTTTTTACGTTAGTTTAGTAATTTTTGTAGTACAAAATTCCAAAACAATATTAAATAGTTGTTCAAAAGTATTTGTTTCTGATTTATATCGAAATATACAAGGTGTTTAAAAAAAAGTGTCTGATAATTTACCCACGTATAATACGTATCAAAACAAACATAAAAGGCTTAATCAACATTTGTCCGGAAACCAACTGTTTCAGGGAGAAAATACACAGTATGGGCACTAACTAAATGTGGAGGAGCCCCATCGTGCATAAATCACAGATGAACCCTATCAATTCCAATTCCAAAAAATTTGTCAAAAAGTATTTGTTTCTGTATTATTATCGAAATATACAAGGTGTTTAAAAAAAGGTCCTCTAATTTATCCACGGATAATACTTATAAGACCAAACATAAACCTCTTACGTCCGGGAGCCTATACGGGACTATATTAGAGACAGAGCCAATATTGTGTTTTTCAACAATAAATCATATTATAATGAAAAAACTAACAGTGAAGGCACTAACAGGTAAATAAGTATAACTAACATTTACCCAAATACAAAGGTCTAGTAAGATAAAATCAGGAAATCTAGATGGCCTTGCTATTAGAACCTTCGTCCTATCCATTATGTCGTTAAAGGTTGTAGGTGTGATCCGACAGTGAATGAAAAATGTGGAGGAGCCCCATCATGTATAAACGACAGATAAACCCTATCGTTTATAATTCCAGAAAGAATATTAAATATTTGTTAAAAAGCACTTATGTCTGTATTTTTATCGAAATAGACAATGTGTTTTAAAAAAATGTCCGATAATTTACCCATGTATAATACATACTTATTAAACGAAACAGAACTCTTAGTCAACATATGTCCGGGAACTAAAAATATCAGAGCTAGAGAGGATTTTGTTATTAATCAATAAATTGCATTATTATGAAAAACCGAACAGGTAAGGCACCAACCGGTAAATATGTATAACATTTGCTCAAATACAGGTCTAATGAGTTAAAGTCAGGGGATCTAGATGGCCCTGCAATTAGACCCTTCGTCATATGCATTTGTTGTTAAGTGATATACGTATTTTCCGACATTGATTGAAAAATGTGGAGGAGCCCCATCGTGCATAAACCATTGATGAACCGTATCATTCAGTCTTCCAATAGTGGGGATAAAATGGTATATAAGATGTCAAGCTACAGTTCACCAGTCAATAAAGTAAAGAATATACCAATAAAAAATACTTACAATAAACAAGATAAATAGAATAAACTGGATTAACAGGACGAAGAAAATAAAGCAAACATAACGGCGATAACAATACTTGATAAACAGATGTTCTCTGTTAATTGGTACAGTGTAATTTACAGGCGAAAGTTAGGCAAACCCATAAATCGTCTGTTAAAAGGGTTGCCTAACGCGGGCCCTAATTTACTCTGAACCAATTAAAAGAGAACATTCATTAATCAAGCCATGGCTAACTCCAAATGATTTTATTTTTATTGTACACCCGTTACAAATTAAATAAGCAAATGCTTTAAGTTAATCCACAATTTTCTGAAATAGTCAATTTGTTTAATATTCTAGCAACTATTGTTGGCAATTTATTTATAATCGAAAATATATTTGTTATAATCACAGCTATCTAAAATTACAACATTTCAAATACCTAATTCTACGACTAAACTAAAGATTTATTTGTTTACAAATTTGTTCACAATGTAATTCTGTATGTATTTCTGATAAAAATGACATTTTGTAGTTACCCTTGATATTCTCAAGTTAACCTTTAACAATCAAACTAAGTAAGTAATAAAAATAGCATGAGCGAATGAGAAAGCGGGAAAACCTATACTTTTCACAAACAATGATTCACTAATTTTATAAAATAAACATTATCGGAAGTAACCTGTATGCCATAATAAGTTAAAATAAATGTATTTTTCAACGAGGAATACTAGCATTGACGAATCATGGTACACGAAAATATGTTATACATGCTATTCCAAAATAAAATGTCGAAAAAGATTTAAATGTCTTCCTATTTAATACCAATTTCATTCTAATTTTGGCTTCATCCGAGTTCAAACTAACTTTCATTCGCAATTAACTCCATTCTGAGACACATCAGTTGATAAAATATGAATCTGAGCTTACTTTCCCGAAGGCTTTCAATTACAAGGAAATTTGACTAAATACGCGTATGCATGTATGTATGAGCTTACGCTGATTTGTCATTAGCATTGATTCATGCTGCTGATATCAATATTCCTCAGCCAAACTACTAATACTTACATGCTCAGCCAAAACGGAATCTTACAAGGAATTACAAGGAAGAACAACTACTTATTTAAACATTTCACATCTTCATATCAAGGTTGATTACAAAAATAAGAGCGCAATTATTAAGCATTAGAATGATAAATAAATAAATGTGCTTAAAATAAATTACACATAGTCTTGCCAAGAATTAGAGATTGAAATTAAAGGTGAAATTTCGATCTCAATCTCAAAATTGCCACTTCGAACTTTCCTGCTCCATGTCGAATGTTTGGCGTTATTGATGAAATTTCCACAGTAATCTTATAATCAATTAATCTTATATTTCGATAGTAATTGCAACATTTCTGGTTCACTCTTGGAATCTAGACCTTACACTCGTTTATTTCGAAATTTTGAGTTTCAATTCGTTTAGAAACAAGAATTTCAACATTAATTCCAAAATTATAACATTAATATCAAATTTTTTTCGGAAACTTAGACTTAAAACCCGAAATTTTATGTATATCTGATCTGAATTTAATTTAAAAATATCTACAGTTCCAATAAAATTTTCTCTTGAATTCCATCAGAATCTCCAAATCCCAGCCTTAAACGCGAAATTTCCATTTTAAACTCAAACTTTCAAGTTGAATATAAACCGCATTAAGTGCCAACATTCGGTATTAACCCTGAAATTAATCAAAATATTAGCTTTAAACTCGATATTTCGATTTTAAACTCGAAAAATCCAACTTATATTCGAACTATCCACCTTAACACTGAAATTTAGAAAGCAACCCCGAGCAATTCGTTAACCACTAGATGCCGGCTTCCAACTTAAAATTTTCAGTTTCAGAACATTATGCGATATACAAAATTTTGATATAGTCCTGAAATGCCAACATCAGCCTTAAAATTTCATTATTGATTCCGCAATTTCGATAATAATCTCCGAAACTGACTTTAAATTGAAAAAATATAATATATAATGTCTACATATTTATTTTTAAACCTTGGAATATCGACTTAAAGTTTCAATTTTAAATTTCAGTCAAACTTTTCCATTTTCTCTTGGAATCTGGAACTTATACTCAAAATATAAATGTTTATCTCGAAATTTTGAGTTTCAATTCATTTAGAAACAAGAATTTCACGTTAATTCCGAAATTATAACATTAATATCAAAATATTTTTCTGCGGCGTAGACCCAATTTAATTTGAAAATTTCGACATTTCCAATAACATTTTTTCTTAAATTCCATCATAATCCCCAAATCTCAAACGCCAAATTTCCATTTTAAACTGAAACTTTCAAATTCAGTATAAACTTCTTTAAGTGCCAACATTCGGTATTAACCCTGAAATTGATCAAAATATTATCAGTAAACTCGATATTTCGATTTTAATCTTCAAAAATCCAACTTTTATTCGAACTATCCAGTTTAACAATGAAATTTAGAAAGCAATGCCGATCAATCCATTAACTACTAACTGTCAGCTTCCAACTTAAAATATTCAGTTTCAGAACATTATGCGTACAGTATGTATAAAAAATGTCGACATAGTCCTAAAATTTCAACATCAGTCTTATAATTTCATTGCTGATTCCGAAATTTCGATAATAATCTCCGAAACTGACTTTAAATTGATCATTTTCGACTTTAATGTCTACATTTTTATTTTTAAATTCTACTTTTTAGTTTGATATTAATTCTCAAGTTTCTGTTGTAGCCTTGAAATATCGACTTACAATTTCAACTTTAAATTTCAGTCAAACTTTTCAATTCATTCTTGAAATCTAGAACTTACACTCAAAATATAAAATGTTTATCTCGAAATTTTTAGTTTCAATTCATTTAGAAACAAGAATTTCACGTTCATTCCGAAATTATAACATAGATATCAAAACTTATTCTGCGACGTAGACTTAAAACCCCAATTTAATTTAAAAATTTCGACATTTCCAATAAACCCGAAAACGCGAAATTTCCGTTTTACGCTGAAATATTCAAGTTCAATGTAAACCTCATTAGGTGCCAACATTCGGTATTATCCCTGAAATCGATCAAAATATTATCTATAAACTCGATATTTCGATTTTAATCTCGAAAAATCCAACTTATATTCGAACTATCCACCTTAACACTGAAATTTAGAAAGCAACCCCGAGCAATTCATTAACTACTAAATGCCAGCTTCCAACGCACAATTTTCAGTTTCAGAACATTATGCGTACAGTCTATATAAAAAAATATTGATATAGTCCTGAAATTTCAACAACAGTCTTAAAATTTCATTACTGATTCCGAAATTTCGATAATAATTTCCGAAACTGACTTTAAATTGAAAAAATTCGACTGTAATGTCTACATACCTACTTATTTTTAAATCGTACTTTTCAGTTTGATATTAATTATCAAGTTTCTGTTGTAACCGTGAAATATCGACTTAAAATTTCAACTTTAAATTTCAGTCAAACTTTTCGATTCACTCTTAGAATCTAGAACTTACACTCAAAATATAAATGTTTATCTCGAAATTTTGAGTTTCAATTCGTTTAGAAACAAGAATTTCACATTAATTCCGAAATTATAACATAGATATCAAAATTTTTTCTGCGACGTAGACTTAAAACCCCAATTAAATTTAAAAATTTAGACATTTGCAATAATTTTTTTTTCTTAAATTCCAGCATAATCTGCAAATGCCAACCTTAAACTCGAAATTTCCGTTGTAAACTGAAAAATTCAAGTTCAATGTAAACCTCATTAAGTGCCAACATTCGGCATTAACCCTGAAAACGATCAAAATATTATCTGTAAACTCGATATTTCGATTTTAATCTCGAAAAATCCAACTAATATTCGAACTATCCAGTTTAACAATGAAATTTAGAAAGCCATACTGATCAATCCATTAACCACTAACTGTCAGCTTCCAACTTAAAATGTTCGGTTTCAGACGAGGGGTGAACCACTATGCCAAAAATGTGACAGTATTTCGCAAATAGTGTGATTTCGCACTATTTCGCATGATTTCGCAAGATTTCGCGTGATTTCGCAAGATTTCGCATGATTTCGCAAGATTTCGCGTGATTTCGCAAGATTTCGCGTGATTTCGCAAGATTTCGTATGATTTCGCAAGATTTCGCGTGATTTCGCAAGATTTCGCGTTATAGTGCATGATTGCAGAATAAAAACTACATACTCGGTTTCAGAACATTATGCGTAATATCGACTTACAATTTCAACTTTAAATTTCAGTCAAACTTTTCAATTCACTCTTGGAATCTAGAACGTACACTCAAAATATGAACGTTAATTTCGAAATTTTGAGTTTCAATTCGTTTAAAAACCAAAATTTCAATATTAATTCCGAAATTGTAACATTAATATCAAAATGTTTTCTGCAGCTTAGACTTAAAACCGGAAATTTTATCTATATCTGAAAATTATCAAGATCAAATTGTCCTTTCAAATTTAATTTAAAAATCTCTACATTTCCAATAAAAAAATTTTTTTTGAATTCCGTCAGAATGTCCAAATCTCATTCTTAAACGCGAAATTTCCATTGTAAACTCAGACTTTCAAGTTCAATATAAACCGCATTAAGTGCCAACATTCGGTAGGTATTAATCCTGAAATTGATCAAACTCTTATCTATAAACTCGATATTTCCATTTCAATCTCGAAAACTCCAACTTATATTCGAACTATCAAGTTTAACACTGAAATTTAGAAAGCATCCCGATAAATTTATTAACCACTAAATGTCAGCTTCCAACTTAAAATTTTCAGTTTTAGAACATTATGCGTACAATCTATATAAAAAATTAAAACTTCATTATCGATTCCGATATTTCGATAATAATCTCCGAAACTGATATTAATTCTCAAGTCATCGTTACCGCCTTGGAATATCAATTTAAAATTTCAACTTTAAATTTCAGGTAAGCAAAACTTTTCAGTACAATGTAAACAATATTAAACTATAAACTCGATAGTTCGATTTTACTCTTGAAAAATCCAATTTATATATTTCGAAATATAATTAATTTAAAAAACTCTTACATTATCTATCTTAACCTCGAAATTAATCCTCAAATTTCAACATTAATATCGAAATTTCAACTTTAAACCTGAAATTTGGTCTTCATATGAAAACGCTCACGTTCAAATTGTATTTTCAAATTTAACATAAACATTTCGACATCATTGTCATTAAAATTTCTCCTTAAATTTTCATCATACTCTCGAAATGCTAACCTTATCTAATAGTTTCCATTTTAAACTAAAACATTTCAGCTCGATATAATCTTCATTAAGTGTGAACTCTCGATATTAACCCTGGAATTGCGCAAACTATTATCTATAAATTCGATATTTCGATTTTAATATCAAAAAATCAAATTTTTATTCGAACTATCCAGATTAACACTGAAATGGAGAAATCAACCACGAATAAACATTTAAACTATAAACGGTGGGTTTAATTTAAAAATTATTAATTTTCCAGCATTATTAGTACAGTTTACACTTCGACAATTTCGACATTATCGTG
>JABXWE010058480.1:0-11956 GCA_014611495.1 Limonius californicus
GTACAATACATGTATTTAGCAGTTTGTAAAACTAACTTTAAAGAATACAAATGGAAGATTTTAATATCGCACTATTCTTGTAAGATAAATTTCGTATTGTAAACACATTAGAAACTTATAACGTGTAAGTATATAAATTAATTAATAAGCAATAACAATAACAAATTTAAAAATTACAACTACTCTCTTACTATTACTTAGAACTTTGTAAAAGGAAATTTAAAAAATTGTAATCAGAGCTTTAATAACTCGCTATTCTGCTTTCAGAATTTTCCCATTTCAAACTCCTTACAAACCAATATCACGTATTTGTTCGTAATGTAATTAGTGTACGTTAATGAACTATAAATATAGGAAATAATATAAAAATTACAACCACTATCTTACTCCAAAATATGCAAATTAAAACATTTACTGCCTAGCCATTCTTGTATGAGAATTTTCCCATAGCAAGCTTCTTACAAGCTAATAAGGCATGATTGTTAGCAAGTAATTCATTAATATGCGTGAGTGTAACCAATGTAGAATAAATTAAAATAATATATAAATACCAAGCCCATTTTTATTTTGCAGTTCGATAAAGTAAATTGGACAGAAAATTGAGGAGTTTAATTAATAACTCAAAAATTAGGTTTGAAAACTCTCCTATTATAGACTCCTTACTAACCAATATCAAATGTCTCTAAGGAAATTAATTACAATACGTTAATGAACTATAAAAATATCTCCTTGCGACTAATAAAAAAATTACAACCACTATCTTACTCCAAAATATGCAATTTAAAACTTTTACTGCCTAGCCATTCTTGTTGAGAATTTTCCTATAGCAAACTCCTTACAAGCTAATAAGACGCGATTGTTAATAAGTAATTCATTCGTATGCCTGAGGGTATTCTAAGTAAATTAATTAAAATATGTCAAAGAATTACAAAAATGTACTAGTAAATAATTAAAAAATTACAGCCACTTTCTTACTTACAAATATACCTACAAATTTGGGTTTTTATTGCCTCACTGTTTTTGTTTTAGAATTCTCCTGGCAAACGTCTTACAAGCTAATAATGCAAGACTGTTACTAAATTAATTCATATCCGTGATGGTAATATAAGTGGAAGAAATAATATACATATGTCGGGCACATTTTTTATTTTGAAGTTCATTAAAGTAAATTTGATAAATAGAAATGGAAGACTTTAGCAACACAATTTTCTTATTTAAAAACTTTCCTATTTATTATTATAGTTATTATAACTTCTTCTACACCAAACGCATATGTTTGTTCTTAAAATAATTAAAATGTGTTAATGAACTATAAATATCGAATAATTATAGCCACTTTTTGACTGAAAAATATACAAATTTAAGTCACTAATGCCCCACTGTTCTTGTTGGAGAATTTTCTTACAGCTAACTTCTTACAAGCTAATACTGCATAATTGTTACTAAGTAATTAATACATATGCGTGAGTGTAAGCTCCGTAGAATAAGTAATATATAAATGTCGAGCCCATTTCTTATTTTGCATTTCGATACAGTAAATAGGAAAATAAATATCGGAGACTTTAATTATCAACTCACAATTCCATTTTGAGAATTTTTCTATTGCAAACTCATTACAAACGAATATCGCATGTTTGTTCGTAAATTAATTAGTACACGTCAATAAACTATAAATATAGCAAAGAATGCAATCATTATAACCTCTGTCTCAAACAAAAGTATACAAATTCAAGTCTTTGATGCCTTGCCATTCTTGGTTGAGAATTTTCCTATCGCAAACTTCTTACAAGCATTATTGTTCGTAAGTAAGTGTAATTTAAGTAGAATAAATAATATATAAAGATCGGAGAAGTTTTTTTTAAATTTGTAAAAGAAATTTGAAGAATAGAAATAGAAGCCTTCAATAACTCAATATTCGGGTTTGAGATTTTCCTATTGCAAACTGCTTACAAACTAATATCCCACGTTTGTTCGTAAATTAATTAGTACAAGTCAATGAACTACAAATATAGCAAAGAATGCAATCATTATAACTTCTTTCTCACTCGAAAGTATACAAATTTGAGTCTTTAATGCCTCGCGATTCTTGATTGAGAATTTTCCTATCGCAAACTTCCTACAAGGTAATAAGGCATGATTGTTCCTAAGTAATTAATTTATATGCATGAGTGTAATTTAAGTAGAATAAATAATATATAAACATCGGACATGTTTTTTTAAGTTTGTAAAAGAAATTTGAAACATAAAAATATAAAGCTTCAATAATTCAATATACGGGTTTGAGAATGTTTCTACTGCAAACTCCTTACCAACCCCCCAAGTTTGTTTGTAAATTAATTAGTACAAGTCAATGAACTATATATATAGCAAAGAATGCAGTCATTATAACCATTTTCTTACTCGAAAGTATACAAGTTTAGGTCTTTAATGCCTTGCTATTCTTGGTTGAGAATATTCCTATCGCAAACTTCTTACAAGGTAATAAGGCATTATTGTTCCTAAGTAATTCATTTGTCTAATTTAAGTAGAATAAATAATATATAAACATCGGACAGGTTTTTGTTAAGTTTGTAAATGAAATTTGAAGAATATAAATAGAAAGCTTCAATAACTCAATATTCGGGATTGAGAATTTTCTTACTGCAAACTGCTTACAAACTAATATCATATGTTTTTTCGTAAGTTAAGTAGTACAAGTCAATGAACTATAAATATAGCAAAGAATGCAATCATTATAACCTCTTTCTCACTTAAAAGTATACAAATTCAAGTCTTTAATGCCTCGCCATTCTTGGTTGAGAATTTTCCTATAGCAAACTGCTTACAAGGTAATAAGGCATGATTCTTAGTAAGTAAGTAATTCAATATGCTGGTTTGAAAATGTTCTTAATGTAAATTCGTTACAGTCTAGTAAAGGCATGATTGATATTACAGTATTCGTATGCCTGAGTGTAATATACGTAGCATACATAATATATAAACATTGGACCTAATTTTTATTTTAAAGTTTGAAAAAGGAAGTTTAAAAAATAGTTTTGGCTAACTCAATATTCTGGTAAATATAGGAAATGAAACACACTGTCGTTCACTGGGACTTCAACGATATTATCAATATTCTGGTTTAAGAATTTTCTTATTGTAAATTTCTTACACACCAGTAGGGCATGATTATTAGTAAATTAATTGATATTCGGTAGTGTAATAGAATCGTAATATAAGTCAATATAATACACAGAAGTTTAAAAAAGTAAACTTTTAATGCGTCGATACGCCAGTTTACAAATTTTCTTTTTCTCTTCCCGCAAACCCCTCACACGTTATTCTAAAAATAAAACGTTGTTCAAAATTTTTGTTAAAATATATAAAGAAAACAGAACGCATCGATATTGGCAAAATTTCCTTTGGTAAACATTCCGCAAACTACTACAACATGGCTGTTTGTAACTGTTTAATACAGATCAACATTTTAAAAAATGTTAAACATTTTTGCTTAAAACTTCTACTAAAACAAAGTAAAAACATAAGTATTAGCTGTCTGCGAATTTTCCTTTTGCAAACTTGCTAACAAACTAATAAGGCATGAAGAAGGGTGCGAGTGTGTGCCAAGGAAGTGATGCAAGAATGTATACACGTAGATACGTTATAAGAGCGTCGCGACGCGCCTCGGTCGGGTTTGCGGCGTTGCTTATTTAATCTCGGCCGCAAGACACGTCGATTCGCACCACAATATCATCCTGCTCTTTCACACACACATATTAAGGTCAAGGTCCTTATCCTTAACTATACATCTTCTTCTTGTTATCGTGCACTTCCCGTTTTTGAACGGCCCACGGCAAAAAGACGGGCTTTTATGTGTAGAACGTTACAAAATAATTGTTTACATGTTTTAGATGTGAATCGCAACAGACAAATAAATAACTTACTTATGATTTCAATTAGTTTTAACCAGCTATTTATAAAATATGGCCAATAAAATAGTCGATAGAAGTTGGTTGTGGGCAACAAAATGAATGCCATAGAGTTTATAAGATTTAGTAAAATAATTATAAGCTATATAATTATTGTTTAATAGTTGTGTAACTATAGTTAAGCTATTTTTTACTTTCGAACACAAAATATTAATTTTGATTGCATAATTTACGATTACGATCTTCCTATAACTTAATTAAAAATTTTCGCATTTAGTAATGTAGGTGTTCAAATTGCTTGACAGACATGGAGGGATTTTTTTCAAATGTTTGAAAAATACAGCTTTATAGGCTTACTTGCGATCTAGCTACGATGAAATTTTGTATAAAAAATTGCAATATTCAATCTAAATAACGAAGTCTTTGAATCGCCGGTTGAAAACATTAAAAAATATAATTTACTGATACCATACAATAAAAGAACACAAAAGTCAGCGCACGACAAACAAGACTTCGTAAACTTTTGCTTTTTAGTTCAACAATCAGTTGTGAAACATATAAAAAGATTATATCTAAGTTAAATTGTTGTCAATTGTTTATAAATTTCTATTTATTATCTACTGGAAACATGTTGAATGAAATATTTGGTACCTAGATCTAATGTTCATTTTTTAAATTTCTTTAAATGTGATTATAAACACAATTATTTATTAAGATTTAATGTAGTTCTTTTCAGATACGAAGCAGAAACTCCAATGTTGTGCTAGCTAGACCTGTACAATTCTATTTATTAAACATCTTAAAACAACCTGCATTTAATCAACCAAATTTGTCAAGTACTTCAAACACAGACAGGATAATCGTAGACCCAATATATGCTAAACTATGTATTTAAAACTAAATATTAAGTAAATATGTGATGAAGAAACTCTAATGTTGTGATAGCTAGACCTGTGCAATTCTATTTATTAAACATCTTAAAACAACCTGCATATAATCAATCAAACGAGTCAAGCAATTCAAACACAGACAGGATAATCGTAGACCCAATGGATGCTAAACTATCTATTTAAAACTAAATATTAAGTAAATATATGAAGCAGAAACTCTAATATTGTGATAGCTAGACCTGTGCAACTCTATTTGTTAAACATCTTAAAATTACCTGCATATAATCAATCACAATTTGCCAAGCAATTCAAACACAGATAGGATAATCGCAGACCCAATGGATGCTAAAATATGTATTTAAAAGTAAATATATGAATCAGAAACTCCAATGTTGTGCTAGCTAGACCTGTACAATTCTATTTATTAAACATCTTAAAACAACCTGCATTTAATCAACCAAATTTGTCAAGTACTTCAAACACAGACAGGATAATCGTAGACCCAATATATGCTAAACTATGTATTTAAAACTAAATATTAAGTAAATATGTGATGAAGAAACTCTAATGTTGTGATAGCTAGACCTGTGCAATTCTATTTATTAAACATCTTAAAACAACCTGCATATAATCAATCAAACGAGTCAAGCAATTCAAACACAGACAGGATAATCGTAGACCCAATGGATGCTAAACTATCTATTTAAAACTAAATATTAAGTAAATATATGAAGCAGAAACTCTAATATTGTGATAGCTAGACCTGTGCAACTCTATTTGTTAAACATCTTAAAATTACCTGCATATAATCAATCACAATTTGCCAAGCAATTCAAACACAGATAGGATAATCGCAGACCCAATGGATGCTAAAATATGTATTTAAAAGTAAATATATGAATCAGAAACTCCAATGTTGTGCTAGCTAGACCTGTACAATTCTATTTATTAAACATCTTAAAACAACCTGCATTTAATCAACCAAATTTGTCAAGTACTTCAAACACAGACAGGATAATCGTAGACCCAATATATGCTAAACTATGTATTTAAAACTAAATATTAAGTAAATATGTGATGAAGAAACTCTAATGTTGTGATAGCTAGACCTGTGCAATTCTATTTATTAAACATCTTAAAACAACCTGCATATAATCAATCAAACGAGTCAAGCAATTCAAACACAGACAGGATAATCGTAGACCCAATGGATGCTAAACTATCTATTTAAAACTAAATATTAAGTAAATATATGAAGCAGAAACTCTAATATTGTGATAGCTAGACCTGTGCAACTCTATTTGTTAAACATCTTAAAATTACCTGCATATAATCAATCACAATTTGCCAAGCAATTCAAACACAGATAGGATAATCGCAGACCCAATGGATGCTAAAATATGTATTTAAAAGTAAATATATGAATCAGAAACTCTAATGTTGTGATAGCTAGACCTGCGGAACTCTACTTTTTAAACATCTTAAAATTACCTGCATATAATGAATCAAAATTTATCAGGACATTCAAACACAGATACGATAATCGCAGACCCAGTGGATCCTAAACTATGTATTTAAAAGTAAATATTAAGTAAAAATATGAAGCAGAAACTCCAATGTCGTGATAGCTAGACCTGTGCATTTCTATTTATTAAACATCTTGAACGGACTTGTGTATAATGCATCAAGATTTGTCAATAATTTAAACACTGACAGGAGATCGCAATCCCAATGGATGTTAAACTATGTATTTAAAAGTAGAAGCAGAAACTCCAATATTGTAATAGCTAGACCTGTGCATTTCTATTGATTAAACATCTCGAAAGCATTTGTAAATAATCTATCAAGATTTTTCAAGCAATTCAAACATAACAAAATGATCCCAATCTCAATGGATTAACTATGTAGTTAAAAGTGAATATAAGAAGCAGAAACTCCAATATTGTGATAGCTAGACCTGTGCATTTCTAATGATTAAACATCTCAAAAGGATTTGCATATAATCCATCACGATTTGTCAAGCAATTCAGACACGACAAAATGATCTTAATCTCAATGGATTAACTATGTAGTTAAAAGTAAATATAAGAAGCAGAAACTCCAATGTCGTGATAGCTAGAACTGTGTATCCCTATTTATTAAACATCTGGAAAGTACTAGTGTATAATTCATCAAGATTTGTCAATAATTTAAACACTGACAGGATGATCGCAATCTTAATGCATGTTAAACTATGTATTTAAAAGTAGAAGCAGAAACTCCAATGTTGTGATAGCTAGACCTGTGCAACTCTATTGAGTAAACATCTCGAACGGACTTGTATACAATTTATCAAGATTTGTCAAGCAATTCAGACACCTACAAAATGATTTTAATCTCAATGGATGCTAAACTATGTATTTAAAAGTAAATATGTATTTTAGAGTAAAAGTAATTTTAACAACTGAGCTATACTTTTATAACTATTAAATAATTATCTACAGTAAATGTTCTAAATTGTGTGGCCTAGTAAAGGCCCACATTTCGATTTCCGCAAACTTTATTGAACGTACTGTATGTTAAGGGTGCAACTAAAATAGATAACTTAAAATGGTCCGATAGGAAACTAATTGTGAATTGACCTCGCGACTAATTGTCCCATCAGCGAATCGTCTTCACGGTCAGTTAAACTCGCTAGGAGTCTATCGCGCGGGTTAGAGGCAATTCCGTGTGTTATTGGATACGTTTTACGGAGATAACAAGAAAAACAAGTCTAGTCGTTCTAGATAATGAAATAACAGTTATACGACTACAAAATTTCAAAGAAATTATTTTATTTCTAGTATTTTATAGAGAAATAAGTGAAATTGTTAGAAAAATGCTTTCCAGTACTAAAAATTTCAAAATCACCGCAAAATGTATATTAAACCCATTGGGTCATATATGTCCCAGTAGTAATTTAATGGTCATTTATATTTACTGGGTTAATTAAACCTGCTACAGTGAAACTTAAACCATTAATCATTAGAATAACATATATATATGAACTATGTTTAGCTCAAAGAGGCGATACACGATCAAATTATAATTTTAAGAAGAATTTTGATTACTTATTGCTTACTCTTAAAATTTTTTTAAATCCATTGTAGGAAAACAGCAGCTCCAACTCGCTAACCCAGCGGGTAATATACAGGGATTTTTTCTTTTTAGTATACATTGCCTATGTATACTTTTAAAAGAATCGCGTCAATTTCGCCTATTGTGTAGGCAACCAACTATACCGACAACTAAAAATCAGAAACAAACGTCACTATAGTTGTGAATTATTTGAGTATGAAGGTTATGTTGATGCAGTGTTTATATTAAATAAGTATTTCACCTTGTAGGTATATAGGACGCAGATGATGACTTATTTATTAAATAAAAATCGACAGGATGATGTTCCTGTAAGGTCCGTGCACATTATATTTCTTTTGTACAAAACACATACATCAGCGGCAAAGTAGTGTAATGGTCAGCATGGCTGCCTTCCACGCAGTTGATCCGAGTTCAGTTCCCGGCGATCACAAACTTTTTTTAATTATTATTAATCAACGTAGCATAAAATATTTCATTTCATTTCTTCGGTTAAAACGTGATTACTTTTAGTTTTTATTTTATGGGAATTTATTACGCATCCCTCTGATTTAAATTTTCTAACAATTGTTTTACACAAAATAAAGATTAATTTTATGTTTTAGCATTGAATTAATTTGATTGCTGTGGTCACAGCATGCTTGAGTTGTCTGTATAGTTGGTTGCCTACACAATAGGCGAAATTGACGCGTTTCTTTTAAAAGTATACATAGGCTATGTATACTAAAAAGAAAAATTCTCTGTATGTCCCAGCTAGAAACATCTGCTTACTCATATTTAATGCCTTTAAACAGCTATCAAACCTGTTACAGTGACACTGTAAATGACAGCTACTGACACATTCAAGAAACCAACCAAAACCTATTCTTTTAGACATACGGTAGTAGGCGATATACGTCCCGGTATTAGTTATAAACTATACATTGAGTTACATGATGTTCGAAGCTGTTGGGGTGAAACTTTAATTATCAGTACTGGTAAATTTGAAACATGTTTATAGTATTCCTTCGGAACAAACTGGGATAAATACATCCTAATCTAGGCATATAAAAAATTCTGATGACTATTATCTTTTTTCATTGTGTTTAAACCTACTACAGTAAAATTTTATATGTAACTGATTAGCGCTAACAAATATTAGACACTATCTTGTTACATGTTTCATACAATGGGTGCTATATGTCCCATTTCCAAATATATACCATATATGATAGGTCATATTATCTTAAATAGAGTTTTAAAGTCCCAACATAACTGCAAACTTAAACTGCTAATTCTATTAAGTATAAAAACCTTTGCAATAGTATTTCGAAGACGGCGGGCGATATACCTACGTCCCGGTATTCGGTTTGGAATATCTATTGACTTACATTTACTGTTTTAAACAACCTTTAAATCTGATTCAGTCAAACAGGTGGTAATAATAAATTTAATAACACCGGATTTCTTCTTTTGAAACCAACCGGCGGTATATGTCCCAGTATTGGTTCCAATAGCATTTAGACGTACAGTTTAGTGTTAATTTATAGCTTTTCTAACGCCCAATGGGCGACATATGTCCCAGTTGCAATTTAAAATTGTAGTAAATCATATTTACAGCTAAAATAATATTTAAACAAGTTATAGTCAAACTTCTTCCATGCATAATTACCACATGGTTACGCCTTCGGTTGCAAATGGTTCATATATTTCCCAGCGTTAGTTAATAATTGTTGTTAATAATTTTCAGCTCTTTCTGCCGCTATGATGTTCCAGTAACAATTAAAATTCTTTGGCGAGTTTGCGCCAAATGGACACCATCAAATAATCATAGTAGAACTCTGGAGCTAAAAAACTGTACTATCTTTTTGATATAATGGGTGATATATGTTCCAGTAATAATTTAAACAGTTTAGTGTGTCATATTTTAGTTTTCCCTTTTAAACCATGTCCCAATCAAATATAAATAATCGGTACGAATAAATTTTTACACCATCGCTACGCCTATTGCGTATATGCGATATATGTCCCGGTAGAAGCTTGAGCAATTATTGTAAGATATGGTTAGCGTCGTGATATCAAAATTTTACAATAATCCCGAAATCACGTAATAAGTAAATCAATACATAAGTAATAAATAATTCTTTTAGTTGATTATAATATATCCAATATATAGCAAGATTTTTTAATTGTTAGTTTACGTGGCTAAGAAATGGGACGTATTATGTCCCGGACGTATTTGAAAGCAGCATCGATTCAAAGGTTTTGGTTCTCTAACACGAATTTTATAAAAGAATTTTAGTTACATCTTTTATATCAAATATATTTTATTGCTGCACATACCGGGCGTCAACGAAAATGAGTTCTCCGTTTCTGTTATTTACGACAATCGAATCAAATCTGATTTGTTAACAAGGGCGCAAAATTCAATTATTAGCAAGGCTTCCGGTTTTGAATATGATATCCATAACATTTTTATTTTAAACACTCTGTATATTTATATGTATATTTAGAATTAGAATGAAATTATGTGTACTTTAGGATACTTCAAATTGTTTCATTGAGTTACACGATTTTTTTTTTAGTTTTTTTTTGCCAAAATAGATTCATCGAAATATCCAATTTTTTCCTCAAAGCGCTCAATGTTAACTTATATATACAAAAATATACAGGTTGTAACATTTAAAATACGAAAGTTATGGTCATTTCGTGTACAATATGGTTGATATCATAGAATAGTTTTATGCAAATAGTTCAAAAATAAAATTTCATTAGTTATGGATGATATATTACGGAAGGGGAGGCGGGCTCCTATTCTCCTTGACACCCTGTATATATATATACATATATAATTTTTAAAACGTTTAAATTTTATTTATTAAGGGATGATATTAATAAGGGAAGACATCCTTTAGAATTATCAATAAGATAGTTTACACCTTACTTTTTTAAACATTTGTTTTCAGCAAATCGATTTCGAATTCTTCCTTTTTCGATACTAGAAGATATCTGAATTTAATCAAAGCTTTTGAAATTTCGAAAGTTTACACAGGGCGATGCAGAAAACCCAAAGTATTATTTGAGATTTAAAAGATGTTACATCTTTAGTTCTATTAGTCGAGACATCTAAAACACAGTGCAGCAGATGGGCTTTCTTAGAAACGTTTCTGCATTTCATATATACATTCAACTTGTACACATTATTTAGGACTATTACGTCACTGAGATAGTGGTTCAGTGCTAAGTTATTTTTGGCATACGAGTCGTTTAAGCTGCCATTTTCGAAATTTTGAGGAATGTTTTCCATTTCAATACTTCACTTATGGTGTACTCCATACACACCAAATTATACTTATAGTAAGTGAATACCCTAAAGCGCACCTACACAAACGCCATCAAAAATTGGTATTTTGATTCACTCACTCACTTTAAATCTCACTTTTTTCCGCTCGTAATCACACACATTTCGAGACATCCTGTTTCAACAAGACTTATACAAACACTGACCATTACTTCATATAATTTTACCTTTCACCCCATCGCAGCTGTTGTAACAGATTTACCCAACTTCTTTTAAGAAAGGGTCACTTCAACGTTTGCTGGTCGTTCCACAGGTTGACGGCAAAAAAGGCGGACAATTCGCGGTAGCGCGAGTGGAAAAGGGACGGAGGGCCGCTTGTGCTCGACATTTTCACACGCGGCCCATCCAGAACCGGTCACTAACTGGTCAAACACGTTTTGATTTTTTCATTTGCAGGACTGGTCATTTTTATTTGCTACCCTTTCCGGTATGGATTTACCTTCCGGGTATCCCTGAGCAGGGGCTCTTGTGAAATGCAAATAGTTTACGAATGCATTTATTTCCTTTTTTAGGTTAGGTTTATGTGCACTGTATAATTTTATTTACTGGGATAATATTCTTAAGGTAGTGAGGGAAGAACTATAGTTTAATTTGGTTTCAATTTAAATATATTATTGAAACACATATCCTTAAGTTAAATACATAAATGATATATATATATATATATATACACAGTATGTTTATTAAAAAAAAACTCGCAGCTG
>JABXWE010058496.1:0-12693 GCA_014611495.1 Limonius californicus
TATTCTATGTTTCCAAATTAAAATTACAAAAAAAATAAAAAAAATAAAATAAAAATGAAGAAATAGGAAAAAATTTTTTTTTAAAAAAATTTGGTTTTTTTATATACAAGTTCTAGAGTATTCTTAATGTTGATTGTATGTCCTATGTTTACAAATTCAATTTTCTATATTTTTCTTCTCAAAATATTCCCAAAACTTGTCACATTTTATCCTAGTGATTTCGGAGTTTGTGCACAAACAGGGGGTACGAGATTGAGCGGGGGGGGGCGCTATTCAATTAATTTAAATTATGAGAAATTTATTATTATTATTTTAAAATTGTAATTATCAAAATAATATTGAGCACAATTAATGTATTCGCTTTCCAGTTAAAATTTAGAACATACTATTTATTTTCATCAACATTAAATCTCTACCCAAAATTATGTCGCGGTAAAAAAATCTTGCCAACTCCAGAAGGGGCCGCCATATTGTCTTTAAGCCCAATTGGGGACGCGAGATATACAATTTGCGCATCCCTGTTCTGGGTTTTGAAATTTGGTTTTTTCAAAGTATGTTTAAATGTTGGTTTTATGGCCTACGTTTAGAAATTCATTTTTTGTAAATTTTTATTTAAGAATATTTTTAAATTCCTCTATGAGGTGTTTTACGTCAGGAAAGTGTAACCAGGGCAGATAATGTAGAGGAGGCATGATTTAATTTAATATACAGGGTGGTCCTGAAATACTTGGTCAAACTTTGAGAGCGTGTTCTTCACACCAAAATAAGAAAAAAAGGTTCACATAAAGCTTCGTCCGAAAATGTTTCGTTACGGAGTTACAGCATTCTAAAATGCGTATTTCTGTGTATAATTAAGATAAAAGTTATACCAATATTTTAAAATTTTATTATTTTACGTTACTCAACAAGGTTGGAAATTGGAGCCTAGTTTCGTTTTAATAAATACACCAGGAGCGTCTCAAGTGGGAGGATTACGTAGTATTTTGTACAATATCTTTCACATGGTTTTCTTTTTCTTATTTTTGATAAAAATACCCAAAAAAAGGTACTCTTGTTAAAATCGATAAACACAACCGTGTTCGAGATAATTCAATTATTAGGAAAAATCGAATTTCCGTGATAATTTGGAAACTTTGTAGGATGTGGATTAAATTGGCAACCTATACTCATGGTAACAAGACAATAAAAAAAACTCATATAAACATTTGTCCGCAAACGTTTAGTTTACAAGGTACCCAATCAATGTGTTATCCAAACATAATCTTAGTTATTAGTACTAAATGGGTTTTGTACTATGAATTCCAAGCGTTTGCGGGCAAATGTTTAGTACAATATAGTGTGCATATATTTCCTAGTGATAGAAGAACTTACATGAGTTATAATCATATGATAAGGAAAGGAGTAAACCCGAAAATGCAATGAAATTAATAGATTGATGGGAAGCTCACGCTCTAGAAAATCGTGGAAAACCATTAACGGATTAAGGCAAAATACACGCACAACCGAAAGATTTGAAAACATTGGATTAAGTCAGTGGAAGGAGTATTACAAGAAACTTCTTACGGAAAAAAGGGATGTATATGAGGAGGTCAAATATGCAACAGAGCAGGTGACTGAACACGTAGACGATTTATCTATAGAAGAAGTAACACATGCTATAAAAATCATGAAAAATAATAGATCGCCTGGTCCTGGAGGTGTGCCTATCGAGTTGGTGAAATACGCGCCAACGGTAGCAATAGAGAAGTTAACTGCCATATTAGTAAATGTTTAAGAGGTGGTCAAGTCCCATTTAGTGGAAAATCGCGTACATAAGCTCGATTTACAAGAAAGGTAATTTAAAAAAATTGTGCAAATTACCGGGGTATAAGCGTATTAGCATCGATTGGCAGTATGGACGGGTCTTAAAGGAAAGGTTTGAACAAGAAATAGAAGAACTGGAAGTGCAAAGTGGTTTTAGACCTGGCAGATCATGTATAGATAACTTGTTTTGTATGAAACAATGAATGGAGAAGAAAATAGCGTGTGTAAGAGAAATGCACGTAATATTTGTAGACCTCAAAAAAGCATACGACAGTGTACCAGTAAAAAAATTTGGGAAATAATGGAGACGAGTGAAATAAATGAATTCTATATTAATGCTGTCAAAAAGCTGTATGAAAGTAGTACCAGTTGTATAAATATGGGAGGAGTCTTGTCTGACGAATTTATGGTTAATAAAGGATTGCGACAGGGCTGCACCATGTCTCCAATATTGTTTAAGATATATTTAAATACAGCGTTAAAGATATGGACACGGAAGTGCTTCAAAATGGGTTTTCAGATTGGTTGAGAGAACGTTTACACCTTGCTCTTTGCGGACGATCAGATTGTGCTGGCTGAAGATGCCGATGATGCCAGTTATATGATGAGGAAGTTAATGGAAGAGTATACAAAATGGAGGCTTGAAATCAACTTGGAGAAGACTGAGTATATGGTAATTGTAGGTCAAGGCGAAGATATATTCACGGAAGCAGGAATGATTAAGACAACAGATCATTACAAATATCTAGGAGTAACATTAACATCAGACGGGAAAGACGGGAAAGATATTTTAAACAAAATAGGACAAGGAAGAGGATTGACACAACAACTACACTCTATTCTGTGGAACAAAGCTATTTAAAAAAACCATAACAACGATGTTCAAAACGCTAATTGAAAGTTCAATCAGCTATGGGTCGGAAATATCGGTGATAAATAAGAGATTATAACAAAGAATATATGCAACCGAAATTAATTACTGGACAAGATGCTGCAGTGTTACAAAACTGTGAGGAATACAGCGATTAGAGAGAAAATGGAAGTAGATAGAAACGAAAAATTACTCTGGTACGAGCATCTCAAACGAATGGAAGAGGAAAGACTACCCCATAAAATTTATATATGACACCTCCCGAAACGTAGAAAAAGGGGTAGACCGAGAATAAAATCGAGAGGTACCATAAAGAAAGCAATGGAGAAGAGAGATTTGGGGGAGGATGAATGGATAGATAGGAAGAGTGGGCGTTTAGGATGCGAGAAACGGACAGAAGAGCCGTAACAAAACTTGCCTATATATATATATATATATATATATATATATATATATATTATATAGTACCTAGTATATAAGAGAATGAGAGAGATGAGACAGAGAAGAAACAGAAGTGTGTCACAAAAGAATGTTCTAAACGAGAGCAGAACAACTCGCTTTTTCATAGTTTTAACAAGGGTCCCTTTTTTGGGTACTTTTGCATAACGAATAAGATTATTTTGTCAAAAATAAGAGAAACCAAAACAATGTAGAAGATATTGTAGGAAACAATTCCTAATCCTTCCACTTGAGACGCCTCTGGTGCACTTATTAAAACAAAACTAGGCTCTAATGTTCCACATTGATGAGTAAGATACGCACATACAATTTTAAAACAATAGTCCAAGTATTATCATAATTATATGCAGAAAAGTGATCGGACAAGTCACTTTAGAATGATGTAACTTCGTAACGAAACATTTTCGGACTAAAGTTTATGTGAACTTTTTTTCTTATTTTGGTGTGGAGAACACGCCAACAAAGTTTGGACAACTATTTCTGGACCACCCTGTATACGAAATTTATTGTTGTTTTTCTTCTTCTTCTTCTTCTTAAGAGTGCTTTATCTCTTACGAGACGTAGCGATCTTCTCTCCTATGGCTGTGTTGCGCGTTTAGAGTGCCACAGACATAGAGGACCTACAGCTTAACGTGGGCTATAATCTAAATTTTCTATGTAATTACGTTTTGCAATTTATATTTTTGTTGTCTCAAGATATTCCTAAATTTCGTTGTATTATCGTCTGAATTTATCCATATAATTTAATTATAAAATATTTTTAAATTTAAACGTTTGTAAAATCCATTTCTTTTTTAAATTTCTGTTTTACGTTCTACGTTTGCAAATTTAAATTAGAGCGCATTCTAAGAACCGTAGTTTTGGCAATGAACTTTTTGTGTTTAATATACATAATAAGTAGGTTAATGAATGATTTAATTATCTTAATTACTGATCTGAATTATTCTGGGTCTGAACGGGGTGAAGTTGTGATATATTCGTACCTTGAACTTAGTTCTCAAGACCAGATTAGGTATTTAAACCCCGCAAGCTTCGGTATTCGCTCCCTCATTTACCAGAGAACAATCGACTTGTGTAGTAATTAATTATAATGTTTAACTTATGCTGTGATTTATTATCTCAGGAAAATTGCTTTACATAATTTTTACACTTCATTAATTGAGTAACAAGGGACTCTACGTCAAAATTAAATCAACCGTATCAGGTGGTAAAACTAGGACACAATTAATCACAATTAGGGCAAATGTTGTTGTTCTGCTTTGTTTAAAAATGTTTGTCCAAAAACGAATCTCTCCAAACTTACAATAAACTAATTATTTGTTAAAATACACACGTATGTCTGGTTGGACGATAAAATTCTTTTATTTAAGCATTCTATAATGTCACAAATGGCGGGTCAATAAGTTACATTATTGAATTGATATAACCGAGGCCTGTGATAGACTGCCTATGTTATGAATATTGAATTCTAACGACATTATTACAGTAAAGCTTTTATCATGAGAAATTTCACACTTAATTATTTTTATATATAAGTTTTCTTTGGAACCGCAATTAATTACGAATTTGTTATTCCTATTAAATTTTATCATTAGAATAAATTTCATATCATAAATGCTATATTATGAAATAGCTACTTAAATTACTGACCATTAAATCCTATAAAGCGTGATCGAATTTATGAAAGAAATCTCGGTGTGTGTATTAATGCGCGTAAATTTAACAGTGCATTAACTTTGATTAAAATCTTTTAATTATATATATTTACTGTTATTTAATTTAATTACACAAGCCATTCATAAACGGATTCAATGAGTTCGTAGCTTACAAACTGTGTCCGGTTTAGTGGCTATGAAACTATGGCTATGTGTAATAAAAAATGCGAAAAAGATTTTAGACTTCATAAAAAATGTTCTGGTTATAAAATATTTGTAGCTTCTATAGATATATAATATGAAATATTCATGTTCCGCTTGTTCAAATGGAAAAAGAAAATTTTTAATTTTCTAGTGAAATTATAAGCAGAAAGTTTATTTTTTATTCGTAACTGCGTACTTACAGCTAGTCTAATAGGCTAACATCACAAAAACTTTAAGGTTTTAAACATGGCTACACAATTATTTGGTTCATACATATAAATATAGTTTGGCATTAAAACAATTACGTTCAGTATAATCAGAAAATCGTCAAGAATCGGATTCATTTTTAGCTGTGTAAAAATACACTTTTATAAACTATTAAAATTATGAGAAGCAGAAAATTGCCATAAAAATTCGCTGTTTTAAGCATGGCTGCAAAATTTGTTTATACAAATTAATATGGTTCGAATTAAAATTACACTCCGTATAATAAGAAAATCGTCTGGAATACCATTCACCCTCAACTGCATAAATACACATTTTATAAATTATACAAATTATGATAAGCAGAGAGTTACCACAAAAACTTTGTGGTTTTAAGCATGGCTACAAAATTATTTTGTTTATATGGAAATATAGTTGGGATTGAAAAAATTCGGTCCATTATAATCAGAAAATCGTCAAGAATCGGATTCATTTCTAACTGTGTAAAAATACACTTTATAAACTATGAAAATTATGAAAAGTAGAAGGTTGCCATAAAAATTCGCTGTTTTAAGCATAGCTACAAAATTATCTTGTTTGCACAAATTATTATGGTTTTGAATTTAAAAAAATTACGCCCTGGGTAATCAAAAAATCGTCAGGAATAGCATTCGTCCTTATAAATATACATTTTATAAATTATACAAATTATGTTAAGCAGAAAGTTACCACAAAAAACTTTGTGGTTTTAAGCATGGCTACAAAATTATTTTCTTTATATGGAAGTATAGTTAGAATTTAAAAAAGTCGGTCTCTTATAATCAGAAAATTGTTAAGAAGCAGATTAAGTTTTAGCTGTGTAAAAATACACTTTATAAACTATTAAAATTATGAGAAACAGCAAGTTGCCATAAAAATTCGCTGTTTTAAGCAAGGCTGCAAAATTTGTATATACAAATTAATATGGTATTGAATTAAAAAAACTACACCCGGTATAATCAGAAAATCGTCAGGAATAGCACTCACCTTTAACTGCATAAATATACATTTTATAAATTATACTAATTATGATAAGCAGAAAATTACCACAAAAACTTTATGGTTTTAAGCATGGCTACAAAATTATTTTATTTATATGTAATTATAGTTAGGATTTAAACAATTCGGTTCATTATAATCAGAAAATCGTCAAAATTCGAATTCATTTCTCGCTGTGTAAAAATACACTATATAAACTATTTGAATAATGAAAAGCAGAAAGCTGCCATAAAATTTCGCTGTTTTAAGCATGGCTACAAAATTATTTTGTTTATTCAAATTACCATGGTTTCGAATTAAAACAATTACGCCCAGTATAATCAGAAAATCGTCAGGAATATCATTCACCCTTAACTGCATGAATACACATTTTATAAATTATACAAATTATGTTAAGCAGAAAACTACCACAAAAACTTTATGTTTGAAGCATGACTACAAAATTATTTTTTATATGTAAATACAATTAGGATTGAAAAAATTCGGTCCCTTATAATTAGAAAATCGTCAAGAATGGGGTTTATTTTTAGCTGTATAAAAATACACTTTATAAATTATTAGACTTATGAGAAGCAGAAAGTTGCCATAAAAATTCGCTACTTTAAGCATGGCTACAAAATTATTTTGTTTATTCAAATTAGTAGCTATGGTGTCAAATTAAAAAAATTACTCCCGGTATAATCAGAAAATCGTGGGGAATAGCATTCACCCTTAACTGCGTAAATATACATTTTATTTATTATTAATTATACAAATTATGATAAGCAGAACGTTACCACAAAAACTTTATGGTTTTAAGCATGGCTACAAAATTATTCTGCTTATATGTAAATATAGTTATGATTTAACAAATTCCGTCCATTATAATCAGTATATCCTCAAGAATCGGATTTATTCTTAGCTGTGTTAAAATACACTATAAACTATGAAAATTATGAAAAGTAGAAGGTTGCCATAACAATTCGCTGTTTTCAGGATGGTTCTAAAATTATTTTGTTTATATAAATTAATATGGTTTCGAATTACAAAAAATTACGCCCGGTATAAACAGAAAATCTTCAGGAATAGCATTCACCCTTAACTCCATAAATATATATTTTATAAATTATACAAATTATGACAAGCAGAAAGTTACCACAAAAACTTTGTGGTTTTAGGCATGGCTCAAAAATTATTTTGTTTATATGGAAATATAGTTAGGATTTAAAAAACTCTGTACATTATAATCAGAAAATCGTCAAAAATCGGATTCAATTTAGCTGTGTAAAAATACACTTTATAAACTATTAAATTTATGAGAAGCAGAAAATTGCCATAAAAATTCGCTGTTTTAAGCATGGCTGAAAAATTTGTTTATACAAACTAATATGGGTCCGAATTAAAATTACGCCCGGCGTAATCAGAAAATCGTCAGGAATAGCATTCACCTTTAACTGCATAAATATACACTTTATAAATTATTAGACTTATGAGAAGCAGAAAGTTGCCATAAAAATTCGCTACTTTAAGCATGACTACAAAATTATTTTGTTTATTCAAATATAGCTATGGTGTCAAATTATAAAAATTACTCCCGGTATAATCAGAAAATCGAGGGGAATAGCATTCACCTTTAACTGCATAAATATACATTTTATAAATTATACAAATTATGATAAGCAGAAAGTTACCACAAAAACTGTATGGTTTAAAGCATGGCTACAAAATTATTTTGTTTATTCAAATTAGTACGGCGTCAAATTAAAAAAATTACGCCCGGTATAATCAGAAAATCGAGGGGAATAGCATTCACCTTTAACTGCATAAATATACATTTTATAAATTATACAAATTATGATAAGCAGAAAGTTACCACAAAAACTTTATGGTTTAAAGGATATGGCTACAAAATTATTTTGTTTATATGTAGGTAGATATAGTTACAATTTAAATTCAGTCTATTCTAACCAGAAAATCGTCAGGAATCGGATTCATTTTTAGCTGTTTAAAAATACACAGGTATGTAAACTATTAGAATTATGAGAAGCAGAAAGTTGTCATAAACATTCGCTGTTTTAAACATGAGTACAATATTATTTTGTTTATACCTATTTATAGGCGGCCAAGGTTGGAGGTTAGCGTGTTAAACCATCTAAGCCGAAGGTCCTGGGTTCGATTCCCATTACCGGAACATCGGATTTTTAACAGGCGTTTTCCCTCGCAAGGCAATAGCAAACCAGCGAGGTTTTCTGCCTAGTAAATCTTCTCTGGAGTAGAAGTGTTTACACTTCCCGTGGTTCGGAGCCTACGTTAAGCTGTAGGTTCTCTATGTTTGTGGTACTTTAAAAAACTTGCAACACAGGCATAGGAGAGAAGATCGCTACTTCTCGTAAGGCACTCGAAGAAGATATAAATTTATAGTGTTACGAATTAAAAAAAATACGCTCGGTATAATCAGAAAATCGTCAGGAATAGCAATCACCCTTAACTGCATAAATATATATTTGATAATTCATACAAATTATAATAAACACAAAGTTACCACAGAAACTTTTTGTTTATATATAAGTATAGTTCGGATTGAAAAATTCCGTCCATTTTAATCAGAATATCTTCAATAATCGCTTTCATGTTTAGCTGTGTAAAAATATACTTTATAAACTATGAAAAGCAGAAAGTTGCCATAAACATTCGCCTTCTAATATGGATTCGAATTAAAAAAAATACTCCCGGTATAATCAAAAAAGCGTCAAGAAAAGAAATTATGATAAGTAGAAAGTTGCCCGAAAATCTTTATGGTTTTTAACATACCTACAGCATTTTTTTATACATCTAAATATGGTTAGGAATTTAAACTGGCTGGAGGTTAGCGCCTTAGACTTCTAAGCTGAAGCTCTTTGGTTCAATTCGCAGTACGGATTTTAACGGCCGTTCTCCCTCGCAAGGCAATGGTAACCCAGCGAGATATTCTGCCTAGTAAATCTTCTCTGGAGTAAAAATGTTTACACTTCCCGTGGTTCGGAGCCCACGTTAAGCTGTAGGTCCTCTATGTCCGTGGCATTTTAAACGCGCAACACAGGCATAGGAGTGAATATGGCTACGTCTCGTAAGAGATAAAGCACTCTAAGATGAAGAAGAAGATAATCAGATAACCGTCAAGAATAAGTTTCACCCTTTTTTGTATTAACCCGCAACATGTTGAGCAAGAGCCCACCCCGATTAGGGGAATTGTTGATCAACTCTCCCATATGAGAGTTTAAAATTTAAATTATTAATATTACGAACATTCGTGGTTTTAAGCACGAGTAAAAATTGATTGTTTATAAATTTAAATTCCAATTTAAAAAAATTAAACCATTGGAAAAAAAGATGGTTAGAAGAGTATGTTTTACCCTAATTATCTAACAGGACATTTTATAAATTATAAAAAATAATTAAAAGCAGAACGTTGCTGTACTACAGAATGCATTGTTTCAACACGACTAACGCATTATTTTCTTTTAGAAATTAAACATTGCTCGTTAAGTTAAGGAAGTCAACACTATTAGGCAGAAAATGGTCGGAAGGAGTAAAACTTATCCGTAACTATTTAAGAATACATTTTATAAATTATAAAAATTATTTAAAGCAGAACTATTCCTATTGTTTAGAAATTTCAAGAAAATTTCGTGACTTATGTGTATAAAATATAAAACTATTGTGTCAATACAGTGGACGTGATCAGTACATGCTCAACTTTTAATAAACAAAACGTGCAGCTTTATAAACAATGTGCTAGAACGCTCTATTGTGTTATTTTAGTCATATGATATTTTTCCCCCAAGTGCTAGAATTTATTACAAAAATATCTAGAAATTAGCGATTGCTGTATTTTATTATTAAGAACATTTTTCACTGGTTGCTTTAAAACTCTTAAAGTTATTCAGGACTGCAATTTATATAAGAAAATGATTAAACATACATTTTCTTAATGAAAATAAATTTATGTGTTTTAAATTCAGAATGTTCACGAAACCTTAAATTTTGACCTTTCACGATTTTCAGCATTTAGTGACCAATTTTTGTGAAAGCTTGGTATTCGTTTAGTATTTTCAAAATACGACCCAATTTTATCGTATTTCGAACCAGTGATCCCGAAATTTAGGTTTTCAAGCTAATTTGTTAAAAGCCTCATATGTAATGAAAATTTTACAGTAATTATTGAAGATTAAATAGTGCTCCTGTGTTCCTCTTAGGCTTGTAAAATTAAGACTACGCAAACGTATTTGTTTACATTCATTCTAAAGGATTTTAGAAAATAAAGGTCGAACACCAAACAACAGCTCGATGTTTCGATGACGCAGTTTGCCACAGGATGTTTGCAACAGGGTTGTTGGAGCCGATTGTAAACATTTTCAAGATTGCAGTCTGTTTGCGCAAAATTAAGAACATTCAAAAGTTTTCTAAAATAACTAACATTTAGTAATTCTGTTCAGTTTGTCCTCGCCAAGGAAGATTAAAATATGTTTTGCTCAATTTCCACCAAATCTGTCAATATTATAATTAAAAATCATTCTCCAAAAATGTATTGCTGGTTAATGCTCCACGCTTTCGGAAAATTTTAATTTCATCGCCCAGCGTTGCTTATTTTTCACGTAATTTTAAATTCAGATTGTTTTTTACGGATGAACGCTGACCAACAATATGCAGATACAAACGTGCATCGTTAATTAATTTCCTAGGGCATAAACGGTTAATTTGCCGTGATGGTATTTGCATAAAGTATTCAAAATTAAAATTTCAAAATTAAGCGCTCCGGGATAGGAGTAACCTATGTGCATTTTAGGGCTAATATTCCCGGATGCTTGTTTATTTAAGGGAATTCTAAAGCAACCCGGCAATTGAAAATTAAATCGGTAAACCATTACATCTCTTCCCTATCCTTTTTTTATAAGTAAATGCTGTAAATCAAACAGCAGCCAGTGTAAAAACCAATACGTATAGTATACCACAAAATAAATTTGTTACAAAATCTTGGCATTGTTCTAATCATAAGAAAACTAGTAAAATTTCGACAATGGGATTGTACGGTAGTTTATAAAAAAGTAACAGAATTAACTTAAGTCTGCATATATCATAAATGTAGATTGATTTTTCAGTATTGTATGGAACTTTTTCTTCGATTCTTAATTCCTTCTATAATTTTTTTACTCTATTTTAATTTTTGATGTGCTGCCTAGTAGTTAAAAGTGGAAAGATCGCCCAATAACTTCGCTACGGTGACAATAGAAAACACTGTTTTTTATAATTTTTGGGTGGCCCTTACTACAAACAACATCCGTTTCGGTGTTATATTTTTTAAACTGTTAAAAATAATATCCTAGGTTTAATTACTCTAAATTTTCCGCTTTTTATAAATATATAATAATAGAATATTTAATTTATTCTTTGAGGCTTTCGCGGTTTTTCAAACTGTCAATATTACAATTTACTTTCGGCTTAGACGGCGTCGTCATTTGGGCACTACACCCAGCACTATCGGATTAGCATCGACCTATATCTTGTCTGCCTTTACAAGCATTTTTTCTAAAAGTTTGAGCAATATTTGTTCGTAGACTTTGCCTGCCTAAACAGGGCCGTGTCCTTAGATTAGTTAAACCTTGGGGCAGACAGGGATTTGATCTTAATGTATTTTGTTTGCCAGGACAATAATACTTAATCGGCTTATGCCTGTTAGCTGTTTGTGAACCCATACAATCTGACGTTTCGTAAGACATTGCAGCTTGCATCTTTTTTTTTTATAAAGAATCGTGGAGTTACCAAAGGCAACTCCAAGATTCCCATCCCTCCCAGCTGATCCCGGTTCAGCACATTTCGTGCTATTCACAGGTCTACATGCCCCACCCTTGAAAAACCCCATGCCCCAGACACCACAAACACCCTGGGAAAGTGCAGTGCTCAGGATTCGAACCTGAGCGACTTTGGTAGAATAACTCCGAATCCAAGCGCTGAGGCCATTACTCTACCGCGGTCCCCATCAGCTTGCATCTACAGAGTGAATAGAACACAATTTCTAGAGCAAATGCTTGTAAAGGTCGGTCCTTACCTGATAATGCTGGGTGTAGTTCCCAAATCACGACGCGGTCTAAGCCGAAAGTACATTGTAATATTGACAGAATATTTAATTATTTTTATTTATTATTATTTTTTAGTTTTTATTTGTTTAATCTTTATTTTTTAAGGCCTAGTATTCCTTCATTGTTTAATATAGAAAATTTCATTATTTTTGCGTTCTTTCTTTATTTATAATAACAATATTTAATTATGAATTACTATTTTTTGTAGTTTCTATCAGTTTCGTCGTTAATACTTTAGAAGGATGTTGTTCTCTTCTTCCCTTTATTGATTTAAATTTTAAATAGCTTCCACTTTCTTTCTTCTTCCTTTTTAATTGTTTCTTTTAATTGGAATTTTCAATTTACAGTTAATATATTTTTTTGT
>JABXWE010058528.1:0-14905 GCA_014611495.1 Limonius californicus
AGATCGCGTCTCTTTTTTACATCAGCCATTGCAAAGAGTTTGTAATAAAACTGAGTTAGCTGCTGCCAACCAGTCTGCAGGCTGTTAACTTACAAGAGAGAGAGAGTGAGTGAGAGAGGGGGAGAGAGAGAAAGAGGTTCGGTACCACTCTCGCTTGAAAATACAAACAAACAAGAATGCATGCAAACAAGGTTATTGCTCATGGATACGAAAACCGAAATCATGATTACTATAAACGATGTTTTTCCTATGTAGTCCAATACGTAAAGTGATAACAATATCCGAATAATAACATTATCTGTGATTCCAATAAGCGTCCAGCACTGCAACGATAGGAATAGGAAAAAGCAAAAACCTTTGTTATTTTAAAGTTTAAGCTACTGTGGAGAATCAAAGCAAGATTAGGTGACAACGTGTGTTAAATAAGCTTGCACTACTTAATACAGTATCACTTCTGTTATAATCGGAAGTCACATCACCTTCCGATTTTTAATAGATTTTATTTTAAATAGATAGCTATAATTTTTATTCTATATTTTAAACATAAATAAGTATAAGTAAATATAATCTAATATAGGTAAATATAGGTAATATAGACTTAAATATAGATGAATGTAGATAAATATAGGTAGATATAGATAATATATTTAGGTAAGGATAGGCAAATATAGGAAAATATAGGTAATATAGAGTAAATGTAGGTGAATGTAGATAAATATAGGTAGATATAGATAAATATAAGTAATATAGGGGTAAATATAGATGAATGTAGATTAGGTAAATATAGGTAAGAATAGGCAAATATTGGTAAATATAGGTAATATAGAGTAAATGTAAGTAACTATAGATCAATATAAATAAACAGACACATCAGCAGGACCAGTGATGACAACTTGGAAAGACTGATGGTGCAAGCGAAGGTAGATGGAAAAACGGCCGCATGGTCGTTCACTTAAGCAATGCCTTGATCAAATACATGAACTGACCGGCACAACCCAACAAAATAACATCAGATCCGCACAAGATCCCAACTCATGGAGAGAGATCACAAGGAATATCAACTAACTGACTATACGCGCAAATCACGATACTTCAGATATGAAAAATATTGACCGGAGACAGATATAAGTTAATGTAGATAAATATAGATAGATTAATTCTTATTATGATCCGCGTTTGTACCGCTTGCGCAGTGTCGAGGCGGTGTGGCAAAGCTAAGCTAGTTTTTTGCTATACACAACAGGGCCCGATTCTGCGGGTTACCGTGTTGGTGCAAAGCCGTGCTTGGCTTGCCACCGTAATACGAGGAGTGCCATTAATTTGATCCCCAATGGCAAATGGCGACCGGGATCCAGTACCGGCCAGGAAATTAGAAAAATTTCCGAACCTGGAGAGATTCGAACCGGGAAGCGTTTGGACTATTGCATCCAAAGCTTGGCTCCTTTACCACTGAGCCATCACCGCCCCTAAATATAGGTAGATATAAGTAAATATAGGCAAATGTAGGTAAACGTAGGTAAATATAGTTAGATATGGGTAGATATAGGTAAATATAAGTAAATATAAGTAAATATAAGGAAATATAAGGAAATATAAGTAGATAGATATACATAAATATAGGTAGACAAATGTAGGTAAATATAGGTAGATAAATATAAGTAAATATAGGTAAATGTAGGTAAATGTAGGTTAATGTAGGTAAATATGGGTAAATTAGGTAGACATACGTAAATATAGGGAAGTTAAGATAAATGTAGGTGATCATCGGTAGATATACATAAATACAAGTAGATAAATATAGGTAAATGTAGGTAAATATGGGTAAATTACGTAGATATACGTAAATATGGGGAAGTTAAGATAAATGTAGGTGAATATCGGTAGATGTACATAAATATAAGTAGATAAATATAGGTAAATGTAGGTAAATATGGGTAAATTAGGTAGATATAGGGAAGTTAAGATAAAGTAGGTGAATCTCGGTACATATACGTAATATATTAAGTAGACAAATATAGGTAAATGGTAGGTAAATGTAGGTAAATGTGGGTTAATGTAGGGTTAATGTAAGGTTAAATATGGGTAAATTAGGTATATATATGGTAAAATATAGGGAAGTTAAGAATAAATGTGGTGAAATTATTCGGTAGATCATAAAACGTAAATATAAGATACAATAAATATAGGTAAATATAGATAAATTGTAGGTAAATTGAAGGTATGTAGGTAACATATGGGTAAATTAGGTAGCTATACGTAAATATAGGGAAGTTCAAGATAACATGTAGGCTGAATAATCAGGTAGATGTACATAATATCAGTAGATAAATATAGTAAAGTAGGTAAATGTAGGCAAATATGGGTAAATTAAAGGTAGATATAGGGAAGTTAAGATAAATGTAAGGTGAATATCGGTAGATATACGTAATATATGTAGACAATTAGGTATTGGTAAATGTGATTAATGTGGTAAAATATGGGTAAATTTAGGTATACATATATATATATATATATATACGTAAATATAGGGAAGTTAAGATAAATGTAGGTGAATATCGGTAGATATACGTAAATATAAGTACATAAATATAGGTAAATATAGATAAATGTAGGTAAATGCAGGTTAATGTGGTAAATATGGGGTAAATTAGGTAGATATACGTAAACCTAGGAAGTTTAGTTAATATAAATGTAGGTGAATACTCGGTAGATGTACATAAATATAAGTAGAACAAATATAGGTAATTGTAGGTAAAGTAGGGTAATGTAGGTAAATGTAGGTAAATATGGGTAAATTAGGTAGATATACGTAAATTATGGGGAAGTTAAAGATAAATGTAGGTGGATATCGTAGATATACAATAAATATAAGTAGAATAAATTAGTAAATAATAGTAAATGTTATGGTTATGATAGGTTAAATATGGGTAAATTAGGTAGACATATCTAATGTAAGGGAAGTTTTAAAGATAAATCGTAGGTAATATCGGTAGATATCGTAAATATACGTAGACAAATATAGTTAAATGTAGGTAAATGCAGGTTAATGTACGCAATTATAAGTAGATAAATGTAGATAAATATAGGATAAATAAAGCTATTTATACAGTTTTTTATGCTTACACATTTATTGTCGAAGATAGATGTTAATGCATAATGCAAATTAAACAATTTAGTGTCAAATTCCTTGAAGCCGTTTTTTAAATATTTGTTTGCAATTTTCAGAAACTTAGGAAGGCCGTTGTTTTTACATTTAGTTTCTTCAAAAATAGTTTCCGATATTATATTTTTAATTCTAACTGCTTTTAAGCAACTTAAAGTTGAAGTTAATTAAATTTACGGTTTATGAGTAATGAAGGTTAAATTTGCAATTTTTAAACAATCACAATGGCCTTAGTTTTAAGCTAGCCAGTCTGCCAAAAATTAATCGATTTGAATCCTGACGTCCTACAAAATTTCTCACTGTCTTGTAGAAAATTGCTCCATGTATGAGACCAAAATAATATGTCTAATTTCTGTTTCCAATTTCAGATACAATAATGAGAAGAACAACTTTTTGATGAATTTTCGTTGTACGTTTGTACACAGATCGACATTGTATAAAAACCGCTTTTTTTTAGGAATAGTATTCCTAATTTTCGCTTTTACAATCGATAAAATTTAGGCCCTTTACTAAATGTGAAACAAACTAAACAGTACACTGTGCTGTCTAAACTAGATAGCTTAAAATTGTTTCGAGTTTATTAAATTAAAAGTAAATTTAAGTAGTCTTCAGGCGTGATAAAATCGCACTTTATTTCCATTATCTTTAAACAAAATCTGGTTTTGTAAATATACGTCTGTAATAATCATATTCTTGATTCCAATGAAGATTTGGCGCCTCTACAATTACTGCCCCTTTGCGGCCGAAAGTGGCGTGAAGAGATTCAAAACAGTCGCGTTTACGTTTTGCTGAATGTTTGTCGATAATATGTGGCATACTCTACCTATTTTATCATTTGAGTAATTAGAAATGTTAAGGAATGCCATACACAATAATAAAATCTATAAAAAGCAAATGTTTTTGCTGCGTTTTCTACTATTAGAAGAGAGATGTATGGTTGAAGCAACAAAAATAGGCAAAGAGGAGATAACAAACTCGAAAAAGCCTGGAAAATGAACCTCAAACTGAAAATATAAGCTGCGACCTTTGTGAATGTTATTACTTTTTTTTATTGAAGATGTTTGTAATGTAAGATGAAATTGTATTTAAAAAGTTCGTTTGTATTTATGAAAATTATAGGTAGCAAAAGCATAATATTATGTTCTACTAACAAAGAATTTGCCCAGTACCTCTCATACTATGGAAAATATCATATATGGAAAACAATTTTTGTAAATTGTTAAGCGGGTCACCCGCATTTTCAGAAATGTTTCTATTTACTAAGGTTTTAATGCATAAGCACTAATTTTCAATTATTGTAGAATAATATCATTTCACAAAAATTAAATATAATCCTGTTAGTTTTCTCCCTGGTTAAAATTGAAATTGTAGAAGCAGGTAAAATATCAGACCAGGTTTTAGAAATTTCATTTGAAAGTTCAACATTTTCAAGTATCTATTTTATTTAGGTTAATTTTGCAGTGACTGGAATTGTCTGTCCAACTTTCCTGTACAGTATCATGGGAGTCATATCAAGTTTCGCCTAAGTAATCTATATTTCTATTTTCTTGCCGATATGTTTTGGAAATACTCGCGCCGCCATGCTTGTAATCTGTTTGATTCCATAATAACTTGACTCTTGTTTATAATATTATATGCAACTCCCATACGTCTAATAATTCCTAGGGATATACTTTCGGTTCACTTTATTGCAGGATAATCTTCATTCTTTGATTTAACAATTTTACCGTAAGCAAGCCTTTTTCCCGGTACATTTGATACATTTTTGCGCGAATTAAATGTTCTCTATCAGTCCACGGTGTCCACATTTTAAAATAAAGTATAAATAAGTATTTACTTCGCACAGAAGTTTATCAACAACTGTTTTCCACTCTTTAAGAATATGCCATTAAGGCTTATTAATCATACAAGCTAATTAAGGAAGCTAATTTTAGGGTTAATGTAACATAAATAAGAATAGTTCAGCTGAACAAGGTTATCTTAAATAATGAATTAAACCCAGAGAATTTAAGATTCTTGCTTGAGTCACAACCCCTAGGTAACAGCCTCAGCCTCTTCGTAATATGTAAGTTTACCTGAATGCAGCCGGGGCTTTAAGGCGAGTTACAAGTGGCTTCTAATCCTTGTTCTACAAGTACCAAGGTGGATACTGGTATAATTTGAAGTAGATTACAGTCATTTTTGAACATTTTGGAAGCAAACCATTTTTTAATATTGTTTCGTGTTGAAAATTTTAAAATTAGTGTAGACTATTGTCTGACAAAAAGGTAAACTTAATTCTGGAAGTAATTTTTTATGAAAAGATTTGCAAATTTTCCCTACAAAATGTGTAGTGGTAGGATCCAAGAATTTCACCATATCCATAAATTCCTCGGACCTACGGAATGCGTTACTATACCAACCAGATTTTCCCAGCGGTTTGAAGAGTGGAATCAGCTTTCTCCGAGATGATGTTATGTCCGTTGGGAGTGAAGAGGGGTTTAGAAGCGGATCCCAAGAATACCAAAACCATCACTGTTCCACCCGCACGAATACAGAGAGGTCGATGGTATTCTAGTTATGCATATTTAGTTATTATGATTTTGTGCTGCCGTTGTTATATTCGTTTATAATTAAATTTTTTATTACATGCACGGCATATATTTACGAGGCTTGTTCAACTGAAACCCATCTTTGATCAATTTAGCCTTGAAAACAAATGCAATAATTCAAACAACGTTTGTTGATGTTAGTAAGGTTTGTGAGCAATATAGGTACATTAATAAGTTTCTGCCGTTTGAATTTGATTCTGACTTTTAAAACTTTGTTTGTTGTTGAAAATCTGTCCAAGTTTGATCAGCGTGCGGTCCTACAATTTTTATACTCTGAGGGCCATTGCAGATTCATACGCGAATGCAAGCAGTATATGGAAATGCATGTATTGCGTACCTAACTGTGAAGGAATGGTGCCGAAAATTTAAGAATGGAAAAGAGGGGACTATGGATGAGTCGCGACCAGGTGCACGGTATACTGCATCAACAGAAAACAATATGGCATGTGTGGAAGGCGTTATTAGAGAAAATAGTCGAATTTCAAATTTCAGAAATTGTTGGTGCGAGTGTAAAATCTTTTTATAGTATTGGTCGTAATCTAGGTTACAGCAAAGTTTATTCGCATTAGATTCCTCGTCTCTTGTCTAATGAACAAAAATGCTTGCGAATGGGATTATCTCTGCAACATCTCACAGACTTTCTTCTGTCAATAGTTGCTGGCGATGAAACTGGTGCCATTAGTACGAGCCATCCAGTAAGTTATCATCGATGCAGTGGAAACATTCAAATTCACCACCACCGAAGAAGTTTAAAGCACAACCTTCTGCAGGCAAGGTGATGTTAACATTTTTTTCGACCATGAAGGACCCTTGTTGGTAGAGTTTGTAACGTGCGGTTTCTTACGCCTAGTTGGTTTGTACTTAATTTTTCAATATGGCATTTTGGATTGCATACTTTATACTTTTGGTTAATTCAATTTTGGCCTTGCTGGAGTTTCGTGTCATCCATTCGTATATTTCCGGTTCAGGAAATGGCGATTTTGATTTTTCCGTTTGGCATTCATTAATTTGCGAGTTCTCATAGAAAGCACGTGTTCTTCAATTATTTCAGAAGTCGTTTTAAGGCATGGGATGTTTTCCCCATTTGATTTGCAAAACACAATTGTGGAATCTTAGATATCGATAGTAGTCATATGTATTCCAGGGAGTTATCCCAATCTTTGTGCAAATCTTTTTGAGAAAATTCTTTCCGCCAGTTTTACATCTTTTGGCGAGTGTGATGTGAATATGATACGGCCGAAATTACCTATCATCAATTAGAAATAAAGGAGATATTTCAACACGATTGGAGGTATCTTCCGTTGCAGAGAGACCATTCGTTGTAGGACAAATCGAGTTATCAACAGTAGAAGGTGTGTCTGTTCCGATTACATTTACTTCTTAAATACATTTTTGATGGTAAGAGGGAACTTCGGAAAATTGTAGTTTTAACCAAAAAGGGGTCGTCGTCAACATCCTTATTTACATATAAATTGATGATTGGATAATTAAGCTTTTAATTATTGCGATTTTAATTGCCGTTAACTTTAGGTTTTGTTTTAGTATATGTTGTATTATTATTACCAGAATCCAGAAGCCAACTGATTAACATGTTAAAAGAACTAGGCAAGTAAAGAAGCACGTCTAGTAATAAATTTTGATATAACGTACGCCCTATCAAATAGAAAAGCTGATAACATAGTGATGGGATCCAACGTGGTAAAATATGTAGAAGAAGTTATTTATCTAGGGCAAGCTATATCATTCAACAAAACATGGGAAAAGAAATCAATAGACGAATTAACACAGGGTGGAAATGTTTCTGGAGTCTAAAACATATTTTTAAAACAAAGTTACCAGTGCGGGTCAAACGAAAAGTGTTCAATAGTTGTGTTATTACGTGTATGACTTATGGTGCTCAAACATATACATTAAATAAAAAGTTAAAAAACAAGTTAAGGGTGAATCAAACGAAGATGGAACGCTCCATGCTAAATATAAGACTTTTGGATAGAATCCCACTCGAAGAAATCAGGAGCAGGACGGGTGTACTAGATGTTTTGGAAACTAGTAGGATATTAAAATGCAACTGGGCCGGTCATATAATGAGATTACAAGAAGACAGATGGACGAAATGGACCACATGCTGGAAGCCAAGAAGAGGCAGACGCAAACGAGGAAGGCCAACATCCAGGTGGGAAGATGAATTAGTAAAAGAAGGAGGTGTACTATGGAAAGATCAGACTAAGACCTTTGCCCGAAACCGGGATGAATAGGCTATTATTATTATTATTATTATATGTTGTATTATAACGAGATTTTGTTTGTAATTGTCAAATGGACGGCAGTACACAGAATGTTTTTTATTATTTAGAATTCAACAGTTATGGGGAATATTGCGGAAGGCTTTCATTTTGATTAAGAGTGCGTCGGTACTTAATACCATTATTTAGGTATTTTTTTAATCTGGGTATTTGGTTCGCGAGGCCTCGAGAAACTTAGAATACTTAGCGGGTTCGGTCGCGAGTTGTATTGTGGTTGGAAGCTGAGTTAATGCTTTCGTTAGTAATAGTAATTTCGCATTATTGCGTTCCCTATTTTGATTTAATTTAACATTGAAATAGATTATTTACCGCATTGTGTACTGTTCCCATCAACATTTATTTTTTTGTTTATATATATAATATTAGTGTTAATTTCATGTTGCGTTGTGTCCGATGTGTTTATCATTATTATTATTTTCATAAATTTAAATTTGGTAACTTGTTGTCGTGTTTTATTATGTATTGGGGTTATATAGTTTAGTTTGATGCAAATTGAGCAATTGCCGAAGCAAGGTAGGTTGGAACTCCAGGAAGGTTTCTGTTTTACCTCGTGTTATCTTCAAGGGCGAAGGATACTTTAAACAGGTGGCGCCTAGGCTTATCAACCCTCCCTTCTTCGACTGTAGCTGGTCGAACTTTGTCCTTGATGCCTGGACCTTGTAACTTGAATTGTAGTCGGTTGTATTGCTCCTTGTTAGTATATCTTTTTGTCCTGCTTCGTGTTACTACTAGGCGTTACAAGTTTAAGGAACCTGGAGTAAATGTCACTGCAAATCTATACAATGAAACTTTGAACAAGCTTCATCAAGCAATAAGACGGAAACCTCCAGGAAAACTTACGCGTGGGGTCATTTTGCTGTACGACAATGGTAGGCCTCATGTTGATAATGTGGTAAAAGAAAATCTTCAACGGAAGAAATGGAGGTTTTAGAGCATCCAACCTATAGCCCAGATCTATCGCCTTGCGATTTCCATATTTTTGGACCGCTGAAAAAGGGGTTAAAAGGTGTGGGAGACTTCTTCAATCAGCGGCCACAAGAATTCTATGAGCAGGGTATACGTCGGTCAGGAAAACAATGGGATAGGTGCCCTAACTGTGACGGTAATTATTTGTAATTAAATTGTTGAATAAATTGTTTATGAAGCAAAGATGGGTTTCAATTGAACACACCTCGTATTTAGCACAACAAACGTTAAAGATGGATTTTCGAAATTTCAATAACAATAGACTACTGGCTTGAATGAAACGTATCCACAGACATACGTACACACACGCACGCACATGCACATACAATCTTTAAAACTGTTCAGTTGAAAACGTATATTTCTTTCATATAGGTACACTGAGAACACGGGAATCTGAAAATACCAGAGAATCATAACAAAATGGCCTTGGTTACAAAGCAAAATACAATCTAAATTTTATGTTTGTAGAAGGAAGGTTTGCCCCGTATTATGTATTTTGTATTCTGGCATGTATTGACTAAAAATGAAGTAAAACATGTAAAGCGAGTCGGAAGTTTAAAACAAATAACACAGGCAATAAAAGGAATTTAAATAAAAATATGTATACGGCGACCTGCAGATTACTTACCGCAATTGTGTAAAAAGTGTTAATATTTCATTCGTGTAAATTATTGGGATGCCTATCTTCGGGGTAATTCTGGAAACGCGGAACAAACATTGGGAACATTCTATGAATGTTCTTTCTGGGTATGCTTTGCCTCACTAGGTGTACATGGAAAGAAATCCGTTTCAATATATTTTATTTTTACACCGGCGAGCTCTTGCACGGTTACGCTATTTAAGAGACATGTGCGGTGCTGCGGGTATAATATCGCGTTATATTCGTTACAAGGCTCTCTAAGACATTACGTATATAGACAAGAGCGCAGATGAATTATTCAGAGAAATGGATTTAAATCAACCTGTTTTATGCTATTCCATCTCGGTTTCGGAAGGTACTCATGGATTTCATCATTCCGATACAATATTACAAATATTTGCCATTATTCATGCATGCTTAAAATGCCTCACAATTATGGAAACAAGGCGAAATTTCTAGCAGCCCAAAACTGCTAACAACGACGAGAGAACGAGGAGGAACTATTTTTACTATTAAACTATTAAAAGTATGGCAATTTAGCGTCAAATTTCTCGGAGTAAGATAGGAAAAACCCGCTTTGTATTGAAAATAAATTTCCGGGTCCTGCAGTGAGTTAAACAAAACTCACGTGGAGTTTTTAGGGGAGATAAAATTCGCGAGCACCCCTGTTTTAAAGTAAGCACATCTATTAGTTTTTCCGCTTCTAAAAGGAAACGATTTCCACCCCTTCTGCTTACAAATTACTTCGTGTAAATAACACATTAAACTTCTTACAAAGCAAGCAATTAGGATAAAAAATTTATTTGTCTTCGTAGCGCTGCAGGTTCCACATTTGTATCTATACTACTTTATTAAAGGGGGTTTTAATTGAACCACGTCAGAGGAAAGCTGCCCATTTATCTATTACCTATTTATGTGAATAAATGAACGAAAAGCGATGCATTACTGATGCAAAAAGGTTCAGCGTTGCGTTATCGGATTTATTTAATCTACTTTTTACTACCCAACAATGGCGTGATTTTAAATTTCTGGCGTTTCGCAATTTGGAGGTAAAAACGTGATTCATTGTTTCCTGAATCCATCGGGAAATGTAGTTCTCGATTACGTTAACTAATACCTCCAACAACAGCCGATGGAGAAAAACAAACATGGCAGCTCCAAAAGAGAAAAGGTGAATGTCTGTTTTGGCAGGTAGTCTGAAACTTGAGAACTGCTTACTTCGGTAGCTGAAATCAAATGTGCAGATTCAACGCAGCTTTCGAGGGAAGTTCAACAAAATCGTGTTGGATTTCGCTCCAAAGTTTTATTAAACCTCACATCGAATTTGATTTCAACATGCCAAACATCACAGTACTTTTGTCTTCTGGGGTTTCTTTCTGGGTTAATTTACATGTCGGTAGCAGTGAGTGAAAGGTTTTCGTGTTCAAGAAAGTCGTTCGATAATTTTTGTTTAACCCAGCCGGTTTTTTTAAACAGCACCCTTTGTGTTCCCTTCACTATCAACCTAAAAAAAGCAGATAAGCGATATTATACAAAACAGAATAATACCGTAGATGTAGATTAGAATTCGGACAAGGAGTAGCATGAAAAGTGCTGATGGTACATTACCGCCAACTTTTTAGTTCATTAGCTCTATTACTTTAATATCTATTTAAAAGCTTTTACTGTGGAGCTGTGTTACTAAACCGTTACAAAGTGAAAAGTACATTCGCATAATTGACTGCCTTTTATAAATGTAAAAGAAAATCGATTTTCCATCACCGTTAAAATTTTACTTATTCACAAAAGAAAATTTTGGTTCTAGTCCTCGTTGCCTCACTTACACATCCTATTCCCTGTAAAATATCCACCGACTAAGATCCATTTTAATCAAGCAACTTATCATTTTCTAATCAAGAGGGAATTTCTAACGGGTACGTAGCCGATCGACTCGGGTTTTACGCACTACATTTGCATTTCCACCGGAAAATTTAATTTCTTCGGAATTTAGCTCGAAGGCGGCGTTGCAACATTTACCTTAGTTAAAAGAAATAGAACGAGCTCTACGGCTATTCACGGCGCGTGCTACTGATCAAAACGGCGTTTCTCCTATTTCGAAATCGATCCGTTATTTGAATTTCACACTCGAGCCGCGTTTATTTCAAATTAACCGTCGACCGGCAATCGTTCTCTTTATGCTACCGTCACTTCTATGGAGTGTACGGTTGCTAGACTTTGAAATTGGGATAGGCCCTACTAGAATCGGCATATCTGTGTACTTCTCGCATTTCGAATTTCCTCGAGTCGATTACGTCTGCAGATATTTTTGTGCACCATAAACACACGACAAAAACGCTGAGATTTTTATCAGTTTACGCACTTTTTTATCGTTAAATCTGTGCAGATAGCACCCCATCCAAATTGTCACAAGTAATAAAACGCTTGGGCCTTTATATCACGTATGTAGGTATAGTAAACCCCCAATTGCGGATAGCAGTTATTTCGGTTGCCCATCACATTTTTATGACACTTCTCCCAACGACAAATGCGCCACATTTAAAGAATTCTTGAGTGAGAGACTTCACCAACAATTTTATTTAATAAATAACCGCACATGTTGTTCCTTTCCCACATTTCAGTTCGAACTGTTAATGGGTTGCGGTTCCAGCTTGCCCTAGCAGCAAATATAAAGGTTATTTTTCGGTAATATTACATGTTATTTAAATATTAAAAGAATATATTGTTATTTAAAAAAGAGATTTGAGTAAAATTTGAGACCTGATGAATATTACCTCGATATTATGAAACGGGAAATAACTAACATTGTTTCGAACAATTATCAAATATTTTTTGAATGTCGCTAAACAATATACAGGGTGTTTAAAAATATGTTCGGATATTTTACCCACTTATAGATCTCATCAATACAAACAAAGAAGTCGTAATAAACATGGGTTAGAAAATCAAACCGTTTTCGAGATATGGAGTCTTTTTAAGAAAATAAATATTGCTTGTTATTTCAATAAGTTCCCCACCCACTAAAACAAATAGCCGTGTAAATAAAACATTTTAATTACAAACAATTAAAGTAGATATTCTACATGTCAGATATTTTGACACGATTGGAGTTTATCCTCCGGATGCAGACTACAGTTGCTGCAGCGCATTTAGAATTATCAATGGCGTTGATACGCATTACAGGTGTGTCCGTTCCGATTGTATTAAATTCTTAAATACATTTTTGGTTGTATGGGGAGATTCAGAAAACCCTAATTTCAATCAGGAAGTTCCCCACCTATTAAACAATAAGCCGTGTAAATAAAACATTTTAAATTACAAACAATTAAAGTAGATATTCTACATGTCAGATATTTTGACACGATTGGAGTTTATCCTCCGGATGCAGACTACAGTTGCTGCAGCGCATTTAGAATTATCAATGGCGTTGATACGCATTACAGGTGTGTCCGTTCCGATTGTATTAAATTCTTAAATACATTTTTGGTTGTATGGGGAGATTCAGAAAACCCTAATTTCAATCAGGAAGTTCCCCACCCATTAAAACAAATAGCCGTGTAAATAAAACATTTTAATTACAAACAATTAAAGTAGATATTCTACATGTCAGATATTTTGACACGATTGGAGTTTATCCTCCGGATGCAGACTACAGTTGCTGCAGCGCATTTAGAATTATCAATGGCGTTGATACGCATTACAGGTGTGTCCGTTCCGATTGTATTAAATTCTTAAATACATTTTTGGTTGTATGGGGAGATTCAGAAAACCCTAATTTCAATCAGGAAGTTCCCCACCTATTAAAACAAATAGCCGTGTAAATAAAACATTTTAATTACAAACAATTAAAGTAGATATTCTACATGTCAGATATTTTGACACGATTGGAGTTTATCCTCCGGATGCAGACTACAGTTGCTGCAGCGCATTTAGAATTATCAATGGCTTTGATACGCATTACAGGTGTGTCCGTTCCGATTGTATTAAATTCTTAAATACATTTTTGGTTGTATGGGGAGATTCAGAAAACCCTAATTTCAATCAGGAAGTTCCCCACCCATTAAAACAAATAGCCGTGTAAATAAAACATTTTAATTACAAACAATTTAAATTTCAACAGATACGTTTGGCGAAGGTTTATTCTACATATAAATATTAAGGTTTTAAGAGTTACGTTTGTCAGACGTTCATAAAACTTTGCAGTTGACACGTTTCTGGTGATGGTTCCTAAAAGGTTAATAGGACATATAAGTTGAAACGGTTTTAACACATACGTGTATCAGAGGTTAGGAAAATGTTTCATTTCAGACGTTACTGATTATGCGTTACTAAAAGGTTCAGAAAACGTTGTAACTGAAACGTGTCCGGTTGTGCATTCCTAAGAGTTTAATATTATGTATAAGTTAAAATGGTTTCAACAGATACGTTTGGCGAAGGTTTATTCTACATATAAATATTAAGGTTTTAAGAGTTACGTTTGTCAGACGTTCATAAAACTTTGCAATTAACATGTTTTTGGTGATATGTTCCTAAAAGGTTAATAGGACATATTAGTTTAAACGGTTTGAACGCATACGTGTATTAGAGGTTACGAAAATGTTTCATTTCAGACGTTACTGATTATGCGTTACTAAAAGGTTCAGAAAACGTTGTAACTGAAACGTGTCCGGTTGTGCATTCCTAAGAGTTTAATATTATGTATAAGTTAAAATGGTTTCAACAGATACGTTTGGCGAAGGTTTATTCTACATATAAATATTAAGGTTTTAAGAGTTACGTTTGTCAGACGTTCACAAAACTTTGCAGTTAACACGGTTTTGGTGATATGTTCCTAAAAGGTTAATAGGACATATAAGTTGAAACGGTTTTAACACATACGTGTATTAGAGGTTACGAAAATGTTTCATTTCAGACGTTACTGATTATGCGTTACTAAAAGGTTCAGAAAACGTTGTAACTGAAACGTGTCCGGTTGTGCATTCCTACGAGTTTAATATTATGTATAAGTTAAAATGGTTTCAACAGATACGTTTGGCGAAGGTTTATGCTACATATAAATATTAAGGTTTTAAGAGTTACGTTTGTCAGACGTTCATAAAACTTTGCAGTTAACACGTTTTTGGTGATATGTTCCTACAAGGTTAATAGGACATATAAGTTTAAACGGTTTGAACGCATACGTGTATCAGAGGTTACGAAAATGTTTCATTTCATACGTTACTGATTATGCGTTACTAAAAGGTTC
>JABXWE010058532.1:0-10885 GCA_014611495.1 Limonius californicus
AGTGGTCTTTTAATTTCTTCTTCAATCGCGCGTATTACACCAGCTTTCCAGCCTGTGTTGGTGACGGTACCATCACATCCAATTACGTCCAGCTCGTCTAACAAAAAATTTGAACTTTTCAAATGATCCAATAGGGCACTGGCAATCTCTTTTGCAGTTCCAGTAGTTGGTGATACATGGCCAACATAAATGGATCCAGGTTCTTTTATAATTGAATAGTGCTCTTCTTTTATTGTTCTTCGAAAACACTTTTGATTTATTTATCAATTTTCAGCGTATTATCCTTTCGGCCATCAAAGTACAGCCCTTGTATTACGTTGGGCTCACTTGTGCTGTCGTCTTGGAGATTTGATCTGTATGAATTTTTTTCCCTTCTTACCTTATTCTTATCTGTTATGAGAGAATCGTCCTCTTTCGTTGCAAGACCAAGGTCATGTAGCACACTGGAGGCAATAGCTGCAGTTGCCCTGTCCGACACTCCAAATCGGTCACTGGTCAATGCGGTATTTTTTAATTGTATCCGCATCTGCCACGGCTGTTTGACTGGAGTAGGAATGTAGTTGTCATCGGAAACATCTGGCTCTTCTGTTGAACTTTCGTCCGAACCTTCTGTTGGTTTAGTTGAATCCTTAGAACATGAAGGCTGCGAAACTAATGGAATGTTAGACGATACTTGCTGATTTTTTATTTCCTTCCGTTGCAGTCTTTTGGTAATTTTTTTGACTCCTTTTTGTCTAAATTTCCAATTTTTCCTACTCCAAGATTCCTTTGGAGAAACAAGAACGTTAGTTCAAGCGCTGGAATTTTTTTATCTTTTTCACATTTACACGACATCGATAAAGGGCACTCACAGACCTCAGGGACCTTTTTGCAGTTGCAAGAGTATGTTATTTTACATTTGCATGCAGAAACATCAAAGAGTGATAAAGCCTTTTGCTTGAATTCCTCAATTTTCTGTTTGTACTTTTCTTTCTCTTTGTCACGCTTAAAGGACTTCATTAGATTACGGTAGCTATCATGGTATGAATTTATTAGCTGAACAATTCTATAGGGCGTCACTGTTGGTATTGACACTTTGTCAAAGACGGCTTTTACTTTTGGGGCGACAATATTAGAAATCTGAGAGAAACTAACAGGCTTGTTACTTTCTAAAGCTAAGATATACTGTTCATGAAAACAGCTTCTAAGAACATCTTGGTAAGTTGGAAGCTTACTCAAAGGCAACTCCCTCGGGCAGCCGAACAACGGACAATCAAAATCACTACGAGTTATTTTTTTGGCAACAGCCATAACGCACGCCAAATTGATCTTAAACTTCACTCAAATAATTATAAACATAATCTGCACCGTGAACTCAGAGCAACTACAGGTCAGTCTAATAGTGTCTGCAAACATAAACTGCCGAGTAACAGAGAACATAACATGGCCGCCGGCGTCCATGTGCGATAGATTGTGGGCGGAAAAGTGCGGGCGGAGGGGAGCCGGGTGGCCGGGTCATCGCCCGAACGCGCAGCCGTCACCCACAGTCGACGCTATAAAGCGTGATCTTCATTTCCATTGCGCTACCTTAGATTTAAAAAATACTACCTTTTCAATAATTTAGTGTGTTTTTATAACTCTACTTTAAAGGATTTTCACTATAGCAGCCCAATATGTAGCTGTTTAGGCATTTTCAAAAAAATTATAACATCTTGTGATTTTCGTGAAATTTCAAAATTTCAAGTGTAATGCGTTAGCTGGGGGTTAGGTACAAATTTTTTTTTGTTGCATTTTAATTACCTATCCTAGAGACAAGTTTTTTTTCGGTATAGCGTAAAGAAAAAAAAAATAAAAATTTTTTTCGGCCCACCCTACTAAATATGGCGGATTTGTCGGCAAACGTCGGCGCAAAGGGATGCGCTACTCTCCGTATATAGTGACTCTTTTACGGCTTAGTACGGCTGGCATCGGCAGTTTGGGATAATCCTATTAAAATAAGAATGAACGAAAACTAGCAAACAACTACATTTTGTAAATTTTTGTAACAATAAATGTGGAATTAAATACAAAATGTACACTATGAAACTAGAAATTATTTTCTATAGCAGTTTATTTTCAGGGACACATTAAAAATGACAAAAGAAACTATGAAATTAATTACTAACACTAAACATATTTAAATAGAAAAATAATTTATAATAGGTAGGTACTATAGGTATCCATCACTACCTCATTTTTTCTTTAAATACACGTTTCGCATGGACATGTCTTTTAGACGCCGCGAATCTAAAAGTTCTGCAAGTAAAGAATTAAGTTAAAAGTCATCTAATTTATTAACCATACTATTCCAGAATGTTCTATCCCTATGAATTTCTTCAATGCAAACACCTTTGGGTGTCCAAACCACAAAATAACAGATATCTTTATTTGATATTTGCAGTTGCCCTTGTATCTGGTACATAAATTTATGCGTGGAACGTAGTTTTAGCGAGTCCCCTTCTAATTTACTGCAGTTAATTTTTTTCTGTAATACTCCTTCTTGCGGCGTTAAATTTTTACACGAGGCTGGGCATTTGATTTCTAGTATTGCATTGCCGTCTTCTATTATACGATCTAGACTGGCGACTAAATATGGCTTTTCCGTATCAACATACAGCCCTACAATTTTTGTTTTCATGCCATAAATGGCCTCAAATGCACCGACTGCATTTTGTTCATTTTCTTGCCCATGTCGCGTATCCTTATTTCCTTTAAATGTCGAATATAACAACCCTTCTACAGATTTAGCGGTGATGTTGTATGGCGCATATGACAAATTTTCCCAAAATTCGATGCAGTAATACGCAGTTTCCGCTCGCGCTTCCATAATTCTGAAAGAGCTTGTTCTCGAATATCAATTTCTAGCTGCGTTGCTTCTGTTCTTGCTAATTGATCTAAAAATATATTTTTTTTGTTGCAAAACGCCTCTTCGTCCATATCCGGATAATCCTCAATATTCATACCGTAGTTCTCATCTGGACCAGCAATCTGATGACCCCCCTTTTTTTTTAAACTGCAAAATTAAATAGGATATTAATACAATCTCAAATATCATCTAAACAAAAAAAAAACTATGAACCGATGGTACGACTCACCTTTTCTTTTGTTGTACAATCTCTTTCTCTTCATCTTTTTGGAATAAAGTTTTGTGAATTTTCCAGGTCCGTATTTAGTGATTTTTTTGAAGCTGTTTGTGGTAATTTCCATCGCTATTAAAAGATAAAGCAGCTGCTGTACAACGTGTTTCATCAACACCTTTTAACAAGAAGTTAATTCTCTTGCCTCCTATAAATTTTTCCGACGATGGAATTATACGATTCAGCAAGGTTATTATTCATGTTGTGAAGTAAACTCCAGGAGTTGTCTGCTATTCTCTTTGTTTTTTTCATTATTTCCTCGTAAACATGGTAGCTTTTTAAAAGGGGAATTTGATTCTCCTAAATAAAGACACAAGATGATAAAAAATATAGGGTAAAATATAATATAATATATTAATATACCTCTCCCGATTCCAGTTTGGCTTGCCTTTTTTCCGCACAAAAAAATAATCCCGCCATTTTCCGTGATCACCAAATACGTGGTGCGGAGGCCTTCCTTTAAATTTAGAATTTTTGTTTTCAAGTATTCGTCTTTTTTGAACCAGTACTTGACTGCTCCCGATACTGCCAAACGTAATTTTTCAATTTTAGTTTCAATTATTTTTCTCGCCGCTATATTATAGGCTGTGTTCGTTTTTAATTCCGATAATTTGGAAACGTAATTTCGCAATAAGTGATTTTTACATTCCACTTTCTCTATGTGGAAAGCTGGCCCATATGGAGATGCACTTATTATTTTGCTGTGTACTATCTCCATCACCAATTAAACGCCCATAAATTAAACCATGCATTTCAATTGATCTTTTAAAAGCTTCAAGTATGATGTCGGATTCCATAGCCGTTGAACTGTTGCTCCAATTTTTATAACATACATGATTACTGGGGCTGTCCTTATAATAAGCTTCTTTGGAACAAACTGTGCAATATTTGTTACGGACACCCAAAAATATTTTTTTTTGGTTTTAGCTCCAATCACGCAAGCCTGGAAAATATAAGATCAGTCAACTATACTAAAACATAATTAAGTTCATAATATATCTTACCACACCAGATGCTGCGTTGTAATTTGTTCAGTAAGATCGCTTGCTCCAGGTTCCATCTGCAATAACAGTAATGACCGGAATTCCATCTGCATTGATATCTCCTGCTGCTTTTGCCAATACAGCTTCTTCCTTTGCAGCTTCTTGAATTGTTTCGCAAGCTGCGTTTTTGATTTCGGCAGGTACTTTTTCGAAATATTTCTTATATGTAGTGTCTGCCATACAGGGAATGTCCAGAGAAGACAGACGTTCATTTATTTGACTATATCCAATTCCTATTAACAAAGCTTCCGCCACTGTTACCATATTTACAATTGATTCTGCTTTGGGATCTTCCGTTGACACTTTTTCGGTAGAGCCACACATTTTACATTTGAATTTAAAAATACCATTTAAGCCCATCCTACTTTCACTGATTAAATCCATATTAGTGATATTGCAATCTAATCCAGGGTGCGTAATTGCTTGCAATCGTTCGAAAAAATAGCCAATATTAACAATTCTACGCCCAGCAACGCTAAACACATAGTTTTCTTCAGGTGTATGAGTTTCTACATACAACGTGTTTCTATAATAGTTAATCAACGTTTGAGAGCATATAAAACAAGAAAAATAAAGACGAAAATCATCAATAAAATTTTTTGAAAAAGTGTATGGTAAGGGAGATGCAGCCCCTTAACTGTCAGCTTCTAAGATGATTTTAATTTAATATCTCGGAAACCATAAGTGATAAAATGATAAAATTTGTTATAGATAATATCTTTGTCAATTTAATCTGTCAATAATTACAGCATATATTTTCATGGCCAATTCCTTTTTTTGTTTTTGTTTTTACTGAATTAAAAAATATAACTGATTATTAGATTGAAATTGAATTTACTCTAAAACGGTGTGTTTTATCGATGTTTATTAAGAGTACCTTTTTTTCTTGAAATACCTTGATATATCATAATTATCAATAAAAACATTTAAAAAATTACTTACAAAAAAGTTAGAGGTAAATTAACCCTTCGCACTGCTCGCTAGAGACACCCCTGGATAAGTTATTTAAATTATTTTAATTTTATCTGATAAAATATGACAAAGATATTATCTATACCAAATTTTATCATTTTATCACTTATGGTTTCCGAGATATTAAATTAAAATCATCTTTAGAAGCTGACAGTTAAGGGGCTGTATCTCCCTTAGTATACACTTTTTCAAAAAAATTTTATTGATGATTTTCGTCTTTATTTTTCTTGTTTTATATGCTCTCAAACGTTGGTTAACTATTATAGAAACACCTTGTATAGTTCTTTAGCTAATTTCACAGACATTTCTTCGTCAATACGGCAATTCGGTTCTGTAGTATTGTTTTCTTCCAGGGATATACTTTCAGTTAGAGGTTCGGTCGTCATATCCGTCCTTTCCTTTAATAATTCGCTATCATGAAATTGTTTTTTTATTGGTAGTAGTACTGCTTTCTTCGGGTTTGGCGTTGCTACAAAAAAGGTAAGTACCTATGTAATTGCGTCCTAAATTGACTCGTATGTGTGTTTCAGGGTAAATTAAACAACCGCTAGCTGTATTTTTTTTCTACTAAATAAATTAATATTTCAACAGTAGCACATTTGAATTGGTCTATAAATGAAGAAAGTGCGTTTAACAATTTTAAGCACTTGCCGTACGTTCCAAATTCTTTTTCCTAACAATCGTTTACTTTTCTTCGCATCGCTAAGTTTTTGATCTTTATTTGTAAAATTTCGTCCCATTTTACAAATTCACTAAGCACAATAACTAACTATTTATACAGAACTACAGCAGAACCAACTTTTTCAAAACCACGTGTGTTGAAGAGTTTCCAGAAAACTGAGAACATGGGAGACTGTGTATTGTTTTTATACTCATTACCTACGCCGAGAAACATTATGCTTTGCTAATGAGACTCAAAAGGTGCATACCTTGCATAGTGACGTTTTAGTACCTGTCAAGAGTGACAAAAAGACAAAATTTTAATGATGTGCATGGAAGCGCTGCGATCAAGTTGGAAGTCGAAAATATTTAAACATTTATATTTAATACACACTTTATTGAATACATAGGCATCTACTTATATTTCATTATAGGAAAATAAAACCTAATTTTTTCTTTGTTAACGATATTAATCAAACTTGAATAGGTAATATGTAAAAAAACAAAAATTATTTTATAAATAATTACTTAGATGTTTAATGAAACCTAATAACAGTTCTTGCTTTTAGTAAATTCAAACGGTAGGGTATTACAAGCATAATCCGGGCCCATACTGCGTTAAACTTTTAATCCTTGATTTCTTGCAATACTAAATAGAAACTTTCTTATTTTAAAAAGCTGCATAACGGGTTGCATAGCTGCATATTTATAGTTTTACCTATAGTAGGCATGGTGTAAGGACGGGGTACCCTCTAAAAGTAGATGCGATAAAAATGGTTACAAACAGTTAATTTTGAAGTTCTTACAATTGGCATTTCTGACATCAATTATTAAGTTTCAGTTTTTTTAACTTATGACTGGGAAAATTTTTTGTTTGCTGTTAATTACCAAGTTAGATTTTTTGAGGCCCCCTCCCAACAGGATCAATATTTTAATCTCATATTTGGCACAGTCCTGGTATGTATGCGTTTCTAGGAGATGAGGTAATTTGGTAATTTTTGGTCAATCAGAATTTTTTTTATTAATATATATCTAATGCTCAAATGGAAATTCTCCGTAATAATCTAACTAGCTCAAAATTGTACAACCCAATTTTTTCAAAATTTTCTCATTACTGCAGAGTAAAATTTCTCATCTTTTGATACCACGCTTTAGTTGTACAATTATATAGGACTACACATTTAAGGACTGGTGCATTGTACGCATGCGCGGTTTGCAGCAGAACGCCCACGAATTCAAACAGTTCGGACAACTTTCTATTAGCTAGCATACACGTGGTGGTTATCATGGCTTCTTCGTTACCGTTTTATGCTGTCGAATTAAGTGAAAATGAAGTTCCCGGGGCAAAATTATTAAAAGACACTGTTGAAGAACATTCTGCAACAGAATTAAAGCGGTGGTTGCAGTGCAGAGGTCTGAAAAAATCAGGAAAAAAAATAGAATTGGTGGAAAGGTAAATAACAGCAGGCATATTTTTGTGTTTACTTAAAAATATTTAACTGTACAGCAAATGTACTAATTACTATTTTGTACTTTTCAGAGTAAAAGAACATATATCTAAACGGACAAAAATTGATAAAACCATAGATGGTGGAATATGGCACGAGGAAAAAAGCAAAAAAGCCAGAGAAGAGGTAATATTAAAAATTAATTCGCTATTATTTTAATTTACTTATTTACTTCAATTTTTAGAATCTCCAAAATATTCTACAAAAACCCCCAGTTTTCCCAATAAATGGGTGGAAAGCATTTCCCGGGAACGAAATCCCCAAAAACTTTTCGTATGGAACTATTTATCAACATTTCATACAAGTTAGAGTGTTAACAGCACATAGTAGTAATTCTACCGTTACTTCTGCTGAGAATAATGACAGCGATAGTAGCGCAGATTTTGAAAATGATTTCTGCGGCACTTCCAAACCTTTAAGGAAAGGGAGGCAATACTTTACAAGTGGTCATGTAAAAAATTTGGAAGATGCCTCTTCAGGTGGCCACTATTTTATAAAAGCTACTGTGCAATCATCATACCGAGAGCATATAAACTATAGGGTAATGGTAATGCTTAATAATGATGGGAAAGTCACAGATTCGACATGTGAATGTGTGGCTTCCAAAATGGGAAGGTGCAGTCATGTTGCAGGCCTTTTATTCGCTTTGGAGGATTACACAATTATATATGGGTACTCTCCTGTAGCATGCACTAGTGCACTGTGTCGTTGGAACCAAGGGAGAAAGGAAAAAGCCCCTACTACGATATCTGACCGAAAATATTCGAATAAACGGGACCCTAAAGCAAAACTGGAATTTAATCCGTGGTCGGCTGCTACTGAAAATCCACAGGAAAATAGCGATAATTTGCTGTATCGCTGCGAAAGCCTTACAAAACCAACAATGTGGGAATTATTGTTGAATTACAATTACTCCGATTACGATATTGATGCAAATCGATTGACACAATTAAAAATTTGTGTTAAAAAATTATGAGAGTCTTTTATTTAGCTTCGATGGACCTAATGAAATACCGGGTACCGCAGGTCAAGCAGCTAGCGATCAATGGCATAGGATACGAAGAGTAATTATTACAGCTTCACGTGCTAAAGAATTTTTTACAATAGAACCAACAAACATGTTCAATAAATTAAAAAGCATGATGTGGTACCCCAGTTTTGTTGAGAACAAGTATGTTCAACATGGAACTCAACACGAAGAAGAGGCTGTGAGACAATACTGTAACTTTACCGGTTTTCAAGTATGTACAAGTGGTTTGTGGGTGAATCCAAAGTATATAGGGCTAGGAGCTTCACCAGATGGATTAGTTTTTGATGCTGCTACTAACACCCATGCCCTTCTGGAAGTTAAATGCCCCTGAGACGATGGTCATTTGCATATCAAGAAAGACCACAAATATTACTTTCAAGTGCAGATGCAACTGGCAATATTAGAAAGATCTTGGTGTGATTTTTTCATTTGGACCTTCGAAGGATTCGAAATAGAAAGAATAAACTTTGATAAAAACTTTTGGGACAGCATTTATCCCAAATTATTAAATTTACATGCGACAGTTATCTCACCGGAGTACTTTGAAATGAGAGTGCCAAGAAAATTAAATCCATTTTTTTTAAGTGACCTTAATTTGTAATAATGTAGTTGTTTATGGCATCAAATACAAACTCTGTAATGTACATATTATATCAGTTTCTTTTTTAATATATATCTAAAAACGAAATGAATTATTCATTGTATAAAGGTACCTACACATTTTTATATAAGTAATCTGTATTTAGTAACTTGAATGTAGTTTATAAAAAAAAACATTAAATTTGTAAAATAAATTGGTGTTACATTATCAGTTATTAGGATCGCCTTACTTTTTAATTTCACAGGTAATTCAAATATTCAAGCTACCTTAACAATATTATTTAACTAGGGGTTCTTGAAAATTTAATAAGCAGGCACATATAAAGACAATTTGTGACATCACAGACCTCATATTCAGTGGCAAAATCTTTTGAAGTAAACGAAAATGCTTTATCCTACCAACAACGTGTTCAATATAAATTCTTTCTTTTGCTATTTTTTTGGTTGCTATTTCTTCTTCGGGAGTAAGTGCATCTCTGCCCTTTAAAAATGGTGGAATATTTAACCTTACATTTTTTTACCTATAAGATCCTTAATTGTAAAGCCCCGATCCGCTAACACCATATCACCTTCATCTAATAAGTCTATTAACTTAGACTGTCTTACTAATTCCTTATCAGAAATTGACCCTAGTAGAAGAGGGGCAGCACTGAGTCATCACCCTGGGGCGAATTACATTCCGATTAATTAGATTCCGCTGTTATCTTTAAAGAGGCTTACGTTAATTGACGGTTTTGATTGACAGTTTGACATTTTACATGCTATTTTTTTTTTGATTTTAGAAATATTGTATGATTTTTGTTATTACATTTTATTGTTTGTATCATATCAAATAATCCGATCTTATCATTAAAGAGGATCAAGATCGTGGACAGTTTTGAAAGAATGTTTGTTTCTCGAAATGCATAGTTATGAGTAAAAGAATTTTTGCTAGATGCTAAAGATGTGGTTGACAGTTTTGACTTTTACATTTATTTTACTTTATGCTCAAAGTGCATAATGTTGTTAAAAACAATTTTGTGTTCTTGAAAGCCGTTAGTAAAAGATATTTCTTTGTTAGTCGTAGGGTTCGAATTCATATAAATAAGCAGCTAAACTGGAAACAGTCCTCAGTATACAGAAAATCAGCGTTTAATTTCAAATTTACTTTTTATTGGTTAAACTACGTACAAATTAAAATTTAAATGAATACTCCAACGGCCAGTAAATGTTAAACAAAATAATAAGATGTTATTTAATCGATCATTATTTCTATAATTTAGAAGAATTTCTTTTTTTTTTACTAAATGTAATTATACTGATGTACATTTTTCTGTATTTGACGTTTACCACATATATTTGTATGTCCTAAGGCAATAAAGGGTTATTATAAGCATAATAAAAATAAAAAATTAAAAGTGACGTAAGCGAACAAAATATTACATAAATTGTAAACCGGCTACGCAAAGACAAGTCCATTCTTGTGTGTGCCTGAGCATCGTCGCGGGTTAAGATGAATGACAGTTTTGATTGACAGTTTGAATTTTTACATTGTTTTGCTTTATCCTCAAAGTGCATAATGTTGTTAAAAAGAATTTTGTGTTCTTGAAAGTCGTTAGTAAAAGATATTTCTTTGTTAGGGGTGGGGTTCGGGATCATATAAATAACCAGCAAAAAACTGAAAACGGTCCTCAGTATACAATCACCTGCAAGAACAAGCGCTATTCTACACCCAAGCTGTTTTATCGACCACGAGCAACAACCACGAAGATGAACCCCAAGAGCAAGCGGTGTTACGAGGTTGGCTTCCAACGGTTCGTGGAAGATACGCTGTGTGGAGGAAAACGTCTTAAAACAGCATCACCAGGTCAGCAACATCCGCAATCTCCGTATTTTGAACCCACGGACGAAGATTTTAGACGTTTTGAAGACGAAGCT
>JABXWE010058547.1:0-18042 GCA_014611495.1 Limonius californicus
ATTTCGTTGTTTATTATTTTATTGTTTCATTTCATGGCAACTTTATAGTTAATGTGTTAATCATAAAAAGTTGATTTTATTGGTTTATTTTTAGCTAAAGTACCATGTATGATACATGGTTGAATTCGTTGATTTTTGCCAATTCTTCCATGCAAAAATCCAATATGGCGGCCATAGGAAAAACAAAAGATAGTAGCCGTATCTCAAAATCTAGTGGGTGTGAAAATGCACAGATTGGATGAAAATGTAGGTAATTGTGTATGTTTTCATGTAAACTTATCAGTTTTTTAAAATTCCTTTAAATGAAAAAGTTATAGCGACTTTAAATTTTGACCAATTTTCAGTTTTTTTCAAATATTTTGAGAACCGCTGATTTTTTTGCAATCTTCAAATGTCATATTAATAGCCATGTAATTCCGCAACTTTTGAACATTTGAGGCCCTATTCCATCTATAACCGTTTCCGAGATAGCAATGGTATACCATCCCATTTTGGACACCCTGTATAATACAAGTTATTTTAACTTAATAGGTGAACTTTTTTGTAACTTACTGGAAAGCTATTTTAAAGAAGTAAAAACATAAATGAGATACATACATTTTGTAGCCCTACTTAACTAAATTAATTTTTAATATACGTTTAACATCTTAAAATGCTAATTATACTAGGAACATTAAAACTGTAGGAGAAATATAATGTTCATTTTGTTACTTTTTCATACTGTAGTCTGTAAATATAGGATCTCATCAAAGAATCGATCTCCGAAACGGTTGATTTGATTTTAATAAAGTTTTAGATACGAAGCCATCCTAAAAACGTTTCTAATAAACATAATATATGTGTTTAAAAAAACTGGAATTGCCTTTTGAAAATTGCAGCCGTATCGTTTGATTGTAATATTTACAAGTATTTTGATTACATTGCTTCCATTTCCAAATTTTCATTTTTGGCCATGTCAACATGTCAGAAGTGAATTAATTTTCATTATCTAGATCAATACATAGTAACAATTACTACCACAAAGTAACTTTCTGTTGTAATTAACCGACAACTTTGGTATTCGTGAGTTGCTACAGTTTACCACCCAGCTGCGGACAGCGCACGTTAGTTCTAGAGTGGTTTAAAAAGACCCTGTAAAACTGAGAATTGAACTTTAAAGCCATTTCTTTCAAATATTTTTCAGACATTCACTATTTTTATTAAATATTTCCTTAATCGCTATACATACTATAATTTATAAAACACATTCTTTTCTCCAATCGGACTAAAAATGCTGCCGCCTAAAAAGTGGATGATTACTACATGTTATAGTAGTTGCTAGGCAACCACAGTTAAGCGGACGAAGAAGTAACCTATGCCGGAAAGTTAATATTTTCATCTGGTCTGCTGTCAACGTTGAGGTTAGCGAACAAACGCATAATTTTTTCTCCATAGAAGTACATGGCTCTTCTATAATATTTACTTACCTGCTTCTTAATTTGGCTACAATAACAACCCCAATTTACGTCGATCATCTAATTTGGAATCATAGATTAGTTCAGATATGTTTACTGGGTATTCATACACCGTCCTCTATGTGATATTTTCTGAACTAAGCAGTGAGTATCATCTTACGCTTATAAATAAAAAATAGTAAAAGTATTATTTAATTCCGATCAGAGAATAAATAGTATGTACAACTCGTAGGAAAAGCGTAATTTCCGAACGCAGGTAGTTGCTGGACTCAACTACTAACTCCAGCTATTTTCACCATCGTCCGGAAATCACTTTTTCTATTAGATACACAATATACTATTGTTGTATAATGAAATACAGTTAGAAGAATGTATTCAAAATTACTAATACGTGTTATGCACTGTAAAATAAAGACAGAACCTCCAAAATTACACAATATATTATATAAATTGAAATTAATCTTAAATATTAGTTCAGCTGGCCCCTATTCTTTTTGACATTTTGACATAGAATTTACTAGTTTCTCTAGCTCCTTTTTCAAAGTATAGAGAAACAACGCACGGCTCAGATTTCGATGAATTCTGTTTTTTATGGGTTTTGTTATCTTTATATGATTTTGACGATTTAACCAGTTTCGCACTGTGGCAATGGACATTGTCATCCTAAAACATTTACTTTTCTTCACGAAACACATGTTTCCCCGTAGGCATCATTTCATCCTGCAATACTTTGAAGTATTTTGTGGCGCTCATTACCTAGAGATGACATGTAGTCGGCCAACATCTTTGAACAGCTATACAGCCCTCTCCATACCGTATCAGCGTTTGAATGTTGAATTGTTTTAAGCAAACATTTTTGTGGAAATTCTTCCTCAGGAAACCTTCTAATTTATGTATTGCCAGCATGATTTTTGAAGTTAAAAGTTAATACCTTACTAAGAAGGCATCTTCAGCCGTTAATCTATGGTCCAGTTTTTATGTTTCTTGACCTATAGCAGGTGGTGACTTCTCGGATGGTGCCTTTAAGTCCAAAACTACCCATTCTTCTCACAGTGGATGTAACACGCTTACACCTGTAGCTTCTTACCATAATTTGGTTAATTCGTTGTACTTAAGACTTCCATCTACAGCGTCATCTCGAATTGAAGTTTTTTTTTGTTGCCCACTAGGCTGTTTGTCATCAATTTCTATATACCACTTAATTATGGTAATCTGCTAAGAAATCCTTATCCTCTTTGCTGTAGAATTTTAGAAAAACAATTAGTATTAATATTAGTGACATAGTAATTCCACCCAAATTGTAAGTTTAGGAAAATCTGGAACTGGAAAACATTGCACCATAGCATTAGGACGTGTCTTGCAAGTTGAAGTAAAGTAGGGTTTTGAATCATTTATTCTAAAAATAAAATTCTAAAAATATAAATGCGTATTTTGATGTTCTCAAAACTGAGTATTATGGTGGTATGAAATCTTAGAACGTTGTTACGAATACACTGCTAAAAATGTAGATCGATTATATTACAGGCGCAGTGATTCTGTCATGTTGTATTTGTCTGATATTTTAAAATAAAGTATAATCCATGCATTGCTTGTATATGCGTATATACTTAAAATCGTGTTCTATTTAAACCTAGAAGTATTGACCGCCTTTTAAATTTAGAAAAAGTAAACAGATGATAGCCATTTTATGTAATGAGCTATGCACTAATAATTTCTTCTTACATTAAATAATCAGTTCTGGTGTTATAGCATTTGTTCTGTTCTGGCTAATCGCGTGCACTAGAAAGCTTCAAAGCTTAACAACTTTTCTTTTGTTATCGCGCTGAACAAATTGAAACAGGTACACGTTCCATAATTAATTTGTAACGGTTTAATAGGTGACATTTGACAGTAATCACGTCAGGTAAATGACAAATAAATATACAAATGCATGGTTTTTGATTATGTTTGTAATGCCAACAAGATACATAAAATTACATTAAACTATTACGTTTCAGTGTTGGATATGGGTTAACGTTGGTATGAAAAATGTATTCTTACAATTTATCATCCTGTCCCATGTGCGTTGTCAATATAAGATATCCCATAATAAAGCGTTTTAAATCTACACACATTTATTAGACAATGTGAAATGGTCCAAGTTCTGATTCGTTAACTTACATATTACACACGATAAAGTTCGCCCAACTTGAAAAGTGGTTTAAAATAAATTGAATTTGAATGATTTGTTTATGCTCACATACATATGTACTTTAACATGTATGGTTGGTGTAAGTAATCCGAAAATATCCAACATGAATTTTGCAACAAGTCATTTTAATTAATAAACAAAATGGCGGTAACTTATAAGCATGATGTTATTAATTGTATCCGATTGTTTTTTACACCTTCCAAATTAAAACGAAATCAAGATTTTCTACTTATCTAAGCAACCATTTAATGCGGTTTGTTATCGATAAAATCCCCTTGCTGTCACGCTGACAGATCGTCAAAACATATACTTTTGTAGTTCACTGAATACAAGGCAAGAGGGAAGCGGTTTGTGAAATAATCGTAGCAAATTTTACACGCTTCCTTAGGCTTGTGTAAGTAAATTGTGATTTTAAAAACTTAAGCTTGCAAGGTGCCCCACCAAAAACCAAACGGGCGTATTTTGTGACACTAAACTTCAATTCTTCGAAAATCGCCCGAATACGTGAAAATAATTTGGGAGGGACTTGTAGTACAACTATTTCCATTCGCCTATCTTAAATTCAATAATCGGCGTGACTTTCACCCTAAAAATTTTAAATTGCGTAAAAGTGTCATACATGAATTTGCTTTACAGTAATATCATTATTTTTGAATTCCGAGCATTAGTTCTCCTATTTATAATACAGCCGTCGGTTCCTGTTGTTATACGAACATCTCAATCGTAAACCATATAGATAGAAAAACTTTTCTTTTCTGTTTGACGGGTTAGGCTATCCTCCTGCCCGGCGTACGTGCAAAGAGGGCTCACAGAACCTACTCCATTGTGGGTAATTAACCCATTGGAAAACAGAAAAAAGAAGAAGAGAAATATATGTATAAGTGAATAGTTCTTTGTATTAGAAACAGTGATTTATTTAAAGTTCTCTTATTTTCTTAACCCAATCGATATGCTATTATTTTCTATACTAGTTCGACGTAAACAGGTTGAACACTGTGTATTTATTCATTATTTAACCATTAATAAACTCTTTATTTGGTGTGTTTTTCAAGTTATGAAAGATACGCAGCTGTTCTATTTAAAGTAATCACGTGTTGTGCTAATAGTGAACACCCAGTATAATATGTCGTTCTGTTCGGTATGCCCAGTTAGGTTTTAAGATTAAATTTCAGTAACTTTTCTTACGCAAATTACTGCGAGTTAATTCAGTTAATCCGATTCATGCGAATAGAACCACAGATGCTCCGAAAATTAAATAATGGCGAAACCTTTGGATTGAGATCCACACACCCTATTGTTGTAAGCATATATTGATAACGAATTTAATGTTATAAAAATATACATTTAAAATCAATAATAATACTTGGTCAACTCGAAGTCAGCATCCTTGTAACAGGTAGGTAGGCTACACACATTACAGCTGTTTCTATTGCGTAGGTATCTTAGTAATCTTTACATTGTTTAGATAAATACAAATCAAAGTAGTTACGTTGTTTGTACCAAGAAATTAGAACGAAACTATTCATTAATAAATAAGATGCAGTTTTGCAATAGGTACATTTGCAATACCTATTTCTTATAATTTTAACCAAACAAACACAGAGAAATCCAAGATGGCACACAAATATGTTTTCATAATAATACAAACAACAAAAAAATATAAATTAATTAAATAAAAACAGAAAGAAAACCAATAATTAATGATGTAATAAATGTTCAAACTGCCGTCCACCTTGCTGTTCACACAAGTCAATCCGCCGCAGTAGAGAATTTCTAACGCGAGTTAGCATGTGTTGACGTACATGATTCAATTAGTCTTACACAAAAATCTTCCTCGGTTTCAGCAGGAGTTTTGTAGCCGTAGTTTACTTTACCGCACAAAAAGGAATCTAAAGGAGTCAAGTCCGGACTAGGTGGAGGCCAAGGATCAAATGTACCTCTTGCAATTAATCTGTTATGGAAAGCTTTATCTTGGTAGTTTTTTGCAATTCTATGAAAATGAGCATTGCTCCGTCATTTTAAAAGCACATACGCTGTCTAACATAAAAAGGAATGACAATTAAAGTTTACGCAAATCATTTTCTAAAAAATGTAAATGCATGTCCCCATTTAAACTGCCCCCAAAGAAGCGTGGACCAACGATAAAGTTGTTAACGATACCACACCACATATTTACAAGAAAAATTCTTAGAAAGTGTGCTTGCCGAATCCAATGTGGGTTATCTTGTGAGTACAAATGGAAATTGTGTCCATTTTCACTTAAAAATTGGCAGAAATTCACAACTTGGGCAATTATCTTCAGTAAGGTGTTGCACGACTGTGATGAAACGGGTTTGCTTTTAAAATGTTAAATACTGAACTTTGGCTAAAGCCTACAGTTCTTCCAACTGCTCGTTGGCTTATATGGGGATTATCAGTTATTTGGTCGGTGAGTGTCGTTTCAGCTTCTATAGTTGTGACGTCTTGTTGTCTCACCATTGACTTGAAAAACTTTCCATATTGCCGCATATTTCTTTCCAAACATCTAAAGGCATTATGTGATGGAAGGGATCTATCCGGGTATCTTCGTGCATGTCGTCATACTGTTAAATCCGCCGTCCCTCTGGGTTCTGTCAAAATCAACATCATATCCGTTTTCTCGCTATTAGAATACATTGAAACTGATTGTAATTACCACAAGAATATATACAAATCCACAACTTCATACAGAACTTTGTTAAGCTTTGACAAAACAGTAACTGACACTTGCTTATACTAAGAATTCTTAATGTAAAAATATATTTTTTATAGCTAAAAAGAAAAGTTAACTATTTCAAACTAACATTTCATGCACATGTGAGAGGTGTAGCCTACCTACTTGTTACAAGATAAAATGATCACACTGTATATGAAATTAATGTTACATTATACACCACTTTTATCGTGTGAATAATTTTAGCAATACGTGAGGCATTAAAGAAGTATCCTCAAGGTAGACATCGTGTGTAATATCTTGTTATTGTCTCTTTTTGTCTTTCAGCATGAAATTGTGTATGCTAATACAGTAGTCCTATAAATTCCATTGCAATCGTTTACAGATACAGTGCGACTAGATAAAACAAGATATATGTCCTTAGTTTTAAATCGCAACTTCTTAGTGAACACATAACAATTTTAAGTGGTCTTAGTACCTCCAATAACGCATAAATTATGTGTAGCGGTTGGGATTTGAGCTAACTTGAACTCTAGCACATGTTTATATTTTCGTACTAGTCTCCCAAATTAAAACACCGAGTTATATTAAGCGCCCGCGAGCGTGAAATGACATGTGGTCAAAACTATTTTTAACAATGTTGACGCTTACACCAAAAGTTTTTAAAATATTACACTCTTTCTCTAGAACCACTCGTTAGAATTTCTCGTCCTCGTGTAATTATTGTAATTCAAAAGTTGTGATGGTAATGGTGTCAGCATCCTTTAAGCGAGAAAACTTGAATCATTCCAAACAGTATTCTTGTACAAACGTCTAAGTAAATTTTAAGTAAACAACAAATGGTCCGTGATTTATTGCAGCGTAAAAAATTATTCTTTAGTCCAACGGTTTTATTTAGCTCAAATATGCTATTGTTAGTTTCATGAATGGTAGATCAAAAATACTTCACTTTCTATTTTATATACTTTTAGTTTTTGGGTAACAAGAATTTACTATCAAGCATTTATAATGGTATACTTGTATCAAGTAAGAACATTGCCAGTTTATTCACTGTTACTATTTGATTCTCGTAAATAGTTAAGAGATGCGAAATCGATATTCAAAAACCAAACATAACCAGACCAAGTTAATGTTCAGAGAAACGACCGGAAGACCTAGAAGATATCAGTTCCGATTTTTAGATTATTAAGAATATTTTACTCAATACGTTGATCGTCAAGTGCGTGACCGCCGGCGGTGTATATGTCTGTACTGGGACCCCAAGTTTCCACCGGTGGCATTTTTACATTTTTGCATGTTGTTACCTTTAAGTATAGTTTTTTTAATTGTTTTTATTTCAAAATGTATGTTAAATAGGTACAGTACCTTGGCCATACAACAAATACTGCTAACTTCCTATGGAACATAGTTTACTTACAAAAATTAACTTATACCTAACTAAAGTATAAAAATATTGGCGAAACAAATATCAGCCACTTAATTAGTATGTTTTATATCCTGCGCAGAGTAGTTACCTTTCTAGTCAATTTTCCAACTTCCTTGCTGCCCACTTCTGATGTTAACTTGTAGTACATTAACACCTTTTTTTATTTCGTGATCATCTAATTTCAGTTTCTTCTTGTTTATTTCCTTTGCTTCTGTCTTGCTTGACCTGGTGGTAGTTCTTGCACCTGTAGTTGTGTATCTGATTAATTTTTCGGATCTAAAAGAGATTCGGCTAAGGTTTCTCAAAAGTTAGTGATTGACACTTTCTGGGCACTGGGATTTACTTTTACTTCTTGGGCTGCATCTGCGCGACATTTTTCAAGTATCTCTGTTTCTTTCTATTAAACGTGTCAACCGACAGAATACGTCACACGTACAGTGTTGGTCTTCTTTCGTTCGCAGATGTCACTACGACATACGTCTTTGTCGGAAATATGAATCTGCAAACAACTAACAAAGACAGAAATGCGTTCAGTTTGTGCTGTGAAAATAAAGCCCTAATTCGAAACTGAAAAATGCTGATGGTAAGAACTATACCATCGGAAAGATTTACGGACTGGAGTATAGTACCTGGACATTTGATTATATAGATCTATTCCGGCTTGACTGTTGTAGTCTATGATAAATGTTTCTTCTTTGAAAGGTAAAATTCATGCGATAGTTTCCAGTTACGCCAAGCCAAGCCGAGGTCGGAGATATGTTAATGTCTTTAAGAAACGTAAGAAATAATATTCTATAGCTTTGAAATACATGTACCTGTAAGGATATCTTCCGAGGCGTCTTCTGCGATATCCTATTCACCATCGCTATCAGTGTCACAGACAAAATCGTTATCACTGGGCACATCATCCTCAAAATCAGTTTCATTTTCAACGATTTCACTATTATCGTCCGTATCTTTCTCGAAGCTCTTTTTCTATTAAAGCCCTTGTATTGGGTTGAGCATCCTAGTTCAAACAAAACACAATATTAATTAAGTTTCCATTTGCGCACCAAGAACTATATGTCTCAACTTGCACTGTACCAAAATAATTAGCAAAATGAATCTGGAGAGAGTATGACAGCGGGTGTACCTGTGGCAGTAAGGCAAGGCTTGCGTTACTGTGACTCCACATGACCTCCGGCTACCATGCTAAGAAAATTAGCACTCCAAATGTCTGCAACATTACAGAGGTCATACTAGATTATACATTATATACATAAAACTACGTATGGCGTGGGGATAATACCATCCGTATGACCGCCGGCGGTACATGTGGCAGCCCACGTGTTTGTGCAATATTTTGACTAAAATATAGCAGTAGGTATACATAATAACGCATTCGATTTTTCAGACTCACAATCAAGTTCATTTTAAATTATGGCTTCCATACTGGAGTGGATGTAAAAAAACTACATGATAGTAGTTTTTGTTCTGTCGAATTCCACTGGTAACATTGTACAGGTTGTTGTTATATTCTGGGCGAGTTAATTTGCTCAATTATTACTAGTTAAAAAACCATATTTTGGTAATATTAATTCAGATTTAAACAAAGTATTTGGGACAAATAACACAAGACGACTGACTTCCGGTTTCCGCGAAATAAATATATTAATTTTTTTAATGCAACCGTGTATCTTTTAAGCTAATTTGATTGCATGACATTTCTATTTAAAAAACTGCAATACAAATGTAGACCTAAGTCAATAATTACAGATATATTTCTAGTTGACTATCAATTTCTAAGGGTTACGTATGGTATTTCTAATGCAAATATCAGTCAGACCATCGAATTAACCAAAAATTAAGATAATGTCTTTTCATCTTAAACCGGAAGCCAGCTATCTTGTTTTGTATGCCCAAAATAGGCATTCTCTAAAACTAAATTAATTATTGTCTAGTATTTGAATTTTTTGTTTTTCTGAATAAAAACAATTTTCGTCGGGTAAACTGTATTCATCGGCCAATAAAAAGCTATAAACTGTGTAAAAATCTAATACGGAACTCATAATATAAAATTTACTTTACAATGATTCTGAAAAATATAAACGTGGTGTCAAATATTTGATAGTGGTGTAATAATATACTAGGAAAATAGTACCTACTTAAAAAAATTTCGTAAATTTCAAACATTCTTAATAATAAAATGGTTATGTTCGGAAAACGAAACTGGTATTTAGTTTTTCATGCTCAAAATCTAAGTTGGTTAGGTCAATTGCTTTTTGAAGATCAATCTGAATTAAAATTTACAATCTTGCCCCAGTTAACCTATTTTCGAGTAAATTGAATAACCTTCTCGGTTTATGCTTCCCACCAATAGATGCTTTTTGATATGTAAATCGGTTCACTTTTGAAGCTTTTTAGCAATGAAACAAGACATCATACAGTTACGTAGTTATAAGACTACCAAATAAACGTACTTTCGCCATTGCCAGTTCATACATCTGCAAAGAAAGCTTGAATGACCATCAATTAGATAACATGCTATTTAACATCGACGTAAAGAAGGAATATGAACGAGAAAATTGAAGAGATGAAACTTGTTAAAACAGTATAATAACAGGAAGTTATCAGAATGTAACGTGTATTTACAACTAACCCGAACATAAGGAAATAGCATGTGAAAACGTTTAACCAGTATTTTATTCCTAGCTTAAAGGGTTATTTTAATATGACAAATCTTGTAATTTCCATTACCTTCCAATGCTGTAAAGGTACATTTGATAGAATTAAACTATTGTATTGGAAGTATTTGGCATTTAATTTAGATAACTGTTACTACTACAACTATTAGGGCGTTAATTTGTCCAGTTTAAATTGGGTTTTAAATTAAATAATTACTCTGTAATAAGGATACTAGAAGAATAATACCAGTTATTAATTTAATAAGTGGACGCGACTGCCTCCCTGGACTTTCCCATACTGGAAACTGTTCATATCATCTTTATTCAACAGTAGAGTTATTTTCCTCAAAACGGTTGTTCAAGTGCTATCCTAAAACCTTGCCTCGTAACAAACAGACTTACAAGGTTTGTAAGAATTCCCGCCAAATATCTGCGGTGCCCCTTAATTTCCTTTTAATATGCAACCAGGCATACTTCATTCTCTACTATATACGTCGCGCGGTCTAACTAGTACCGATCGCTGTTGCTACCGAGGTAAAATTTTCTAAGTCCCTGGAAATTATATTTTGTAGGGCATAAAAAATCGATTTTTTTATTTTCGCGGAAAAAAATTCTTTGACGCAAACAAATAACAACCGTTAGATAAAAAAAAATATTTTTCTAAAAAAGAGGGGGGAGGGGGCCGGTGCGCTTACATATATCCACGAGTGTAATATTTCTTTGCATATTCATATGCTCCATTACGTACTGAGCGATTCAGTGAAAACCCCAGCTTCCTATCTTTTTTCGTTTATTAATTAAAGGAGTTTGAAGTTTCAAACTTCCAAGCTTCGTAGAGGGCGCCACAGGAAAATTACGGAGTTCTTCAAAAAATATATCGATAGCCCCTTGCGAGGTCTATCGACATATGAAGTTTAAAAAAATTCCTTGGAGCAGTTTTTGAGAAATAATTTTTTGAAAATTTCCAAAATTTTGAAAATTTGTAATTTAGGCCCCTTATAATTTTTCAAAAAACTTTTTATATCACCTCATTTTACCCTTCATATACTATTCAGAAAATAAAAATCATTTGAATCGATTCATCCGTTTTCGAGTAATTGGGCTTTAAACTCAAAATTTTCAAAAAATCATAGCGCCCTTCATTTTAAAGCTAGCGAGTTCGGCAAAAAACTATCAGATTTGTCTTATGACCCTCTATCGTTATCCGCGATAAAAGTTTCAAAATTGTAATCACGAAAAAAGTGATACCAAAAAAACATGCGTAACTTCCGCTTTCGGTTTCGGATTTTTTTGAAAAGCTTATTTTTTCGATGAATTTTCGATACACCCCCGCATTCCAAAGCGCATCAAAATCGGAGCAATACTTTCGGCTGTAGGAGCGTCACATACATACGTACGTACATACGTACGTACGTACATACCCACCCACAGACAGACATTTTTTAAAAACCACTTTTTTGGGTTCCTAGAGACCCAAAAACGGATATTTTCCGTTAAAAATCTCGATTTCGAAAATTTTCATGATTTCAATACTTACCCTATAACTATAAGGTATGGGAAAGTAAAAACTAGCTGCCTCTTGAATGCAATTTCCATAGAAATGAACCTTTTGGCTAACACATTACTATAAACGCAAAATAAACAAAGCGAATATACTGGTTGTCCTAATTGAAATAGAATCAATATCAGTTTCACACTAATCCAGTTGTAATTTTGAACTGAATATACTTTAATGATTTTGATTATCAGTTAACAACACGGATTTCCGAACAACTGTGTCAGCTGCTTACTTTCTCAATTTTAAATGTAAATGAAATATGCATTAATTATCAAACTATTGTAGGTATTTAACAGTTTCTGCATTCGTATTCTCAATTATAACAGTTTCTTCTAAATTAATGTAATTATTTGCTGCTCTAAGTAATCTACGCTATATAAGTTAAAAGTTATGTTAATTAACAAAACCTCGTACATGCCACTTAGACTGTCATTATATTACGCCATTGAAACGCTTATATTTGAAATTATTCGTCGATTCGTACACAGAGCTTTAGGAATTAAACAATTAAAAAGTTATTGTCCACTCGTAGTAATGGCAAGATATATACGTATGTGGTTTTTCATGATTTTTGTACTACCTATAAAATGTATGGGATATTATGTTTTATTCAAGTTGTATCTCCCCGGTGTGATTATAAGTGAAATCTGTATTATTGTTATAAGGTTTATTAATAAGTGTTATTTAATCGATAAAATATGTTTATTTTTAAAATTAAGCAAAAACTGAACATTAAAAAAATGAGGGTGTTCGTTTTTATGTTGGAATGACAGCTGTTGTTTTCTCGATGTAGTAGATAGGATTTTAATCCTCCAGAAGAACAACAATTTAAAAATTTACCAAACAAAATTAAGAAATAGAATTTTCAATAAGAGCCGATATCCAAAAATAAATTTTCGAAATCTAACCATCGTTAACAAAACAATTTTCAATTGTATTTTCTGGTATATATCGGGAGATTATTAGTACATTTACCATACAGTGTGTCAGTTTGAAAACTCACAAGGTGTTATACCTCTAGAAGTAAAAAGTACAGAACATTTCTAGAAAATGTTTCTACAACATGAAGGGGTAGTCATCATGATCCATAAAAAATATTTCCCACTTAGCCTTTATGTAGCTAGCCAAAAAAAAATCAAATGGCAACACCCACTTTGTGACACTTCTTTGAAAAACTCTTACAAAATGCTATTCTATAGTAACCAACATTTTTTTTTACCTGATTTGTTTAGGAAAACTTAAGACGCATAATGAGCAATAGGAAAGTCTACTCTCAAATTATCTTCAAATATTTTAGAATGTTTGACGCGGAACTATTTCAGAACTATATCTTGTCGCACTGGTGCAATGGACTGAAGCTAACAGATTTTAAGTGATCCATAAAAATAAGTCTAATGTGGTCAAATGTGGAGATCTTGGAGACCATTGCCGTTTTTCCAAAATGAATCAGGTAAAAAATGTTGGCTGCTGTTGAATAGCATTTGGTAAGAGCTCTTCAATGAGGTATCACAAAGTGGATATTATCATTATTTGAAAAAGATTTATACAGTAGCTACAGCCTAAAAGATTGAATGGAGAAGGTTATCTTATGACTCTCACTTCACTTTGTAGAAACGGTTCCTACAAAAATTCAACACATTTTTTACTTCCAGTGATATAACACACAGTGGCGTGCGCAGAAATTTTGTCTGGGGGGGGTTAAGCGTATGGGAGGGGAGGGTAAAGGGAGGGGAAGAAAAATCTAAGATGGGTAATTAAAAAATATAATAAAAATCCAAAGAAAAAACTATTCTTAAAAAGAAACAAAACTGATTTTACAAAACCTACAATCCAAAATCAAGTCTTCGTTTTTTGGATTTGGCCAAGTCATAAATTACTTCGTCAATACTAACAGGAACTTCTCTGTGAATGTTAAGAAGTGCTAAACCATTTAACCTATCTTGTCCTTTTATGTTTTTTAAATAAGTTTTTCTTAAAGTTGAAAATGTTCTTTGTATTGTATTGTATGAATTGTAATAAATATTTTAAGAAGTTTAGCAACATTCTTAAGTAAACTAATGAATCTATTGCACTTTTCGGGCTTTCCGTGCTTTCATTTAGCATTTTTTTCCAAAGCTTCACCTCCCCTAATATTATGTCAAAGCTGTGCGCATCTAAAACGTGTTCATAAAATATATATATAACTTTCGTAATTTTTCCTCGTCGACTACATTCGTTTTTGCATTTGGAAAGATTACATCAAAACGTGCTAAAATGTTTTCATGTTTCAGTAGTCGATCTTTCAGATGTAATATAAAGGAGTCTAAGAAGGGTATAAAAATCGTTCGCTTGTAATACTCTTCAGGTGAAGATAATGGTACATTTTCCCGTTGCGTTTGTCTGGAGGTAGTTCGAGGAACTGTTATCTCAACATTATATTTTTCGCATATTTTTACTGCCTGGCTAAACATTTGCTTAAATTCATTTTCAGCATTTTCTCAAATGTTACGTAAAGTATTTCCGACACTTCTTGCAAGGGCAACAGCGCTACCCAAGTCAGTATTAATTGTTTGCAAAATTTTGCATAGTGGCAAACTAATGGAAAAGATTTTAGCAAGTATTTGTAGTGTTATCTGAAATTCAATGGTTAAAACTACTTTAACTAGTGTATACGCATCCTCTATCACAACAGTTTTATATTTTGTTCAAAGAACTAATAGCTACTTCTTGTAATTTCAAATATGTCAATATGGAATCATGCCTCTCCACCCATCTTGTCTGACACAGTTGCTTCAATTTTTTTCTTTGTATGAGGACACAATTCCTCAATTTCTGTTTGGAAGACATGCTGTCGTTTCCCAGTTCTAAAAAAATTGGCAACTTTTGCTAATGTTCCCATACAATTTCTTATTTGAGAGACGTTGCAAACATCGGATATCGCTAAATTTAAAGAATGTGAAGCACAGTGAACATACAGAGCACAACTGTGTTTGTCGCGTACGTAGGCCTGGACGCCATGAAATACACCACTCATAGCTGACGCACCGTCATATCTTTGTCCAATCATATAGTTACAATCAATATTAAGCTCTGACAAAGTAGTCAAAAGAACATTCGCTAAATTTTCTCCAGTCATACTTGTTACGGGAACAAACTTGACGAAGTGTTCCTCAACTTTTAAACTAGATTCATTAAAAAACCGTAAACACAAAGAGAATTGTTCAATACCTGAGATATCAGTCGATTCGTCAGCCAGGACAGAGAACAATTATGTTTCATTAATTTTCTCAGCTATTTTCTGGGTAATGATTTTGCCGCATGTATAAATAATTTCGTTTTGCGTTTTTGCACTTAAGTATGTTGCGATTTTTGACATAGTTTCCAGGTGCTTTTTCAATGATTGATCTCCAGAACGTAACTTCGATCTTAGTATTGCTCGAAAATTTCCTTCGTTCTCTACTGTTTCTTCAGCAGATTCAATAGAGCCAGAATCTCGGTGTCTTCTTAATGGAATGCACTGACGTCCGCATAAAATAATTGTATTTATTACAGGAACAATTTTTTTCGGTTTTCCTCTCTTTCTTGCTTTGCTTTCACTTTTGAGCCTTGGGGGGGGTTTGAACCCCCGAAACCCCCCCCATGGGCACGCCACTGATAACACATGGTACATTTTCCAATTGGCACCCTGTATAAGTGTATAGATACATTGCTTCATATTATAATGATTACTGCTCTGTTAATTAAAATGTATATTTTTGAGCTGCTTTTATCTTCCAATAATTGAAGTTTTAAATCAAAGAGGGAACATACGTAATAATTTGTAGCTTCAACAAACTGCTTTAAATTTATTGAAATAACCAACACGCCCACACATTTGAGATAAATCAACAACCTAATAATTGTTTATCTTCCAATGTAAATCTTATTAATTCAGACAAAACGGAAGACCTGATTTTCAATTATTTCAAATTATACGAAACCTCAAAAACCCTAGCTTGATTTGTAAACATAAGCATCCCGTTTTCGCACGGAAATTACCGTCTAAACCATTTCTACTGCTCAGGAAAAAATTTTGACGGGCATAAAACCAAAAATCATTTTTCGCATTTTATCATTCGATATATCGCCTGATAAATCTAAGTTCACGATGAAAATTGGCCAATCAAATTCTTTTCGCGAATACCAACATCGGATGTTCATTCGCCTACGGCCTTGGATAAGTTACACTATGGGTACCACCTTAAAGATATTGTGCTAATGAAATAGATATTGGTTCAATTATTTCGTTATCAGAAGTATTAAATTTACAGTGAACTATACAAGTCATACTTTTATTACTATTAGCTGAGAGAACTGTGTAAAAATTATCTAAATAACGTAAAATAAAAAAAATATATTTGTACCATTTAGGATTGGAATCTGCAACTTCTGCTTGTAAGACAATTATCTTGTCCTCTTTGCAATGTAATAAGTATTACAACTTGCCGTTTTCTTAATTTAAAGGTTTAACTTATACTCTTTTACTAAATAACACTAGTAATATGTAGTAACAATAACGCAGCTTTCATTTTTGTGTTCATATTTCATGTAGTTTTTGATTTAAGTTGAAATAGGTGTATTTCAGAACAGGAAACCGCTGAAATACATTTTGTAAAAAATTATGTTAACAGTATGTTGTACCTCTACCATGTATGTAATATGACGCCCATAAGTAATAAATAAAATCCCACACTGACAACTACCATCTGATACACATTTTTTGTTTTTGTTTTGCAGTGGCAAAGAATTCAGGTTTTTCTCCAATGAAATAAGTAATAATGAAGACTGTCGCTGTAATGTGAACAGTCATTATTTGAGAATATTACACAGCATGAGGACATTCTTTATGCATTAAAATTCTGATAGCTTTTCGTATATTAAGAAAATAAGTAAAGTATAATTTAAAAAGTAAGTTAGAGTAGGCGGCAACGGCCACGTTAAAGTTGGCATTACTGTTTGGCAACATAACGCTAGTTGAAGTTTGGCATCTGTCACTGCTACATGTCAACTATAACGTCTTTGGTCTGTGTGAAATTCACTGTTTATTATTGTTCTTGGTTTGCTCCTATTTTTATTTGTGTTTAAAGTCTCTTACAAACTAATCGCAATCCCCAAAAGCAATAAAGCATTTTGTAGAAAATATCTTGGTTTACCAGCAGTTTAGTAAATTGGAGTAGATCATTCCTATCTGCAATTTAATTAAAAGTTCTTAAAACTAATTGAACAACTTGAATCGGTGTATCGAACCGGGAGACAGCCCATCAAACAATTTTCCCTTTTACTAATTTGATTATTCTTTTATATTTTTCTATATTATTTATTTATTGCTGGATTATGTGAAATATGATTTATTTAACTTTCATTCATGTAAACTAAATATCCGATGCCCACTTGTTAAACATACTATAATTTCCATTTAATTAAAGTTAGGAGTACTTACGTTTGACATCTAACTGTCGGTAATAAAGAAAGCACTTTATCACCATTACTATTACAAACTTCAATGTAACAATCGAAGCCTACTCGAATTCACCTACTTTTGTTTCAATCGCAAGATAGGAAAAAAGTTGGAAGGTTCATTTATAAAAAGTGCAAGATAGTAAAGAATCACCGTCACACGAGGCAACTCTTCCATTCTGAGTTATACAGGGTATCATTTTGAAAACGTACAATGTGTCATATTTCTGGAAGTAAATAAGTGGACGCGACTGCCTCCCTGGACTTTCCCATACTGGAAACTGTTCATATCATCTTTATTCAACAGTAGAGTTATTTTCCTCAAAACGGTTGTTCAAGCGCTATCCTAAAACCTTGCCTCGTAACGAACAGACTTACAAGGTTTGTAAGAAGTCCCGCCAAATATCTGCGGTGCCCCTTAATTTCCTTTAATATGCAACCAGGCATACTTCATTCTCTACTATATACGTCGCGCGGTCTAACTAGTACCGATCGCTGTTGCTACCGAGGTAAAATTTTCTAAGTCCCTGGAAATTATATTTTGTAGGGCATAAAAAATCGATTTTTTTATTTTCGCTGAAAA
>JABXWE010058579.1:0-11883 GCA_014611495.1 Limonius californicus
GAGAATCATAAAATGAGCTATTTCTCTTCTCTACTCTACTTAAATTTATTGCTTACTACGAAATCGGAAAGATCCAGTGCTTGTATCAATTTTTAACATCACCCATTCAAATTTTATGCTTTTTTACAGGATACTACTCTCTTTCAGGTACCAGTCTCTTCTGCTTTTGCATCTGTCCATTTAATGTAGTCATGCATCAAACTATTAGCCACGAAGGCATTTTTCTACAATTTTACAACGAAATCATGAAAAACAAACTCGTTTCCTCATTTATTTAACCGCGTAATTCCAATAATATTCAAGCGCCATTTCGTCCATTTATATAAACATACTTCTCCCTCTCTTAAACTAGCATTACTTTACCTTTAACATCTGTGTTCTGTTTCCTCTTTATCCTGTCGTCCCTATGTGAACCTTTTATCCATTTGTTTTGCACCACACTCTTTTGCCTATGGCACTGGAAAATCTGTCCGTAAAATCTCTTTTTATCATCTCCATCCTCCTCTTCATTTCCTCCTTTCTTGAATTGAAAATTGAATAAACTACTTTTATATATTCCGGACCCGCTAATTTCGTATTTGAGTGGATATTATACAGAAAATTTTTCTTTTTAGTATACATTGCCTATGTATACTTTTAAAAGAAAAGCGTCAATTTCGCCTATTGTGTATGCAACCAACTATACCGACAACTAAAAATCAGAAACAAACGTCACTATAGTTGTGAATTATTTGAGTATGAAGGTTATGTTGATGCAGTGTTTATATTAAATAAGTATTACACCTTGTAGGTATATAGGACGCAGATGATGACTTATTTATTAAATAAAAATCGACAGGATGATGTTCCCGTAAGGTCCTTGCACATTATATTTCTTTTGTACAAAACACATATATCAGCAGCAAAGTAGTGTAATGGTCAGCATGGCTGCCTTCCAAGCAGTTGATCCGAGTTCAATTCCAGGCGATCGCAAACTTTTTTTAATTATTATTATTCAACGTAGCATAAAATATTTCATTTCATTTCTTCGGTTAAAACGATTACTTTCAGTTTTTATTTTATGGGAATTTATTACGCATCCCTCTGATTTAAATTTTCTAACAATTGTTTGACACTAAATAAAGATTAGTTTTATTTTTTAGCATTGAATTAATTTGATTGCTGTGGTCACAGCATGTTTGAGTTGTCTGTATAGTTGGTTGCCTACACAATAGGCGAAACGGCGTGTTTCTTTTAAAAGTATACATAGGCTATGTATACTAAAAAGAAAATTCCCTGTATGATTTCGCATTACAGAACTAATATAAATTCGCTTTTCCGTTGCCTCTCTTAAATTATGTTTACACAACCTTTGGGTTCTTCTTATCATCTACTCTACTAGTGTTTAAGACACTTCTTTCCTTCATCCCTAATATTCATATTCATCCTTTTCTTGCGCTTGCATCTACTCCTGCATCTTTTCTGAATCACGCATGTACTGCTGTTTTATTTACTTTATATAACCCTTAAAATTGCCTCTCTAGGTAAATACTGACATTCTGATTCTAATACGCTAATTTTCCGTTGTTTTTCAATTTTGAATTGAAATAATTCCATTTCACGCCATTGGCGCCATTTAAATGTGCTTTTCTAAAACAGGAAGCTTTCGTTATTTCTCGGAATAGGCAATACCGCAACTCTAAACCAATTGAAACTAAACAAGCATCTCCACTCATAATTTTTCAGGAGCCTTTATTTCCTAAATGTGGTTGAAATAGGAAGGAAACGTTGTCTAAAGATTTCGAAGATTACTTTCCACCGAATGAGCCGCGTAGTTGTTCAAATTAATTAAAATGGATTTGTAATTATTTTAGCAAGTTTAATGCTGCGTAGGTGTCGACGCGAATCTACATTTTAATTTGTATCGTGTTCCATTTAAATTTGGAATTGTTTAATCTGTGTATTAGCGCTCTCGAGAAGGCCCGTCTTGATGTGCCCCGATTTGCAATGACGTCGTGCCTGAAATTATAATGAGATGCTACAAACTGCACTTCCTCGCTTATCCTAACCCTGATAATTAATTCAAATAGGGCCGAGAGTGTACTATAGCACGAAATTAACGACCGAGATAAGTTTCGTAAGTATTATAAATTTTTAACCAGACTTAATCTGTACATTAATATTCCGTAAATGGATCTTCTAACTAGAAGATACGGACCAAGCATATTTGGTACAACACAACCATTTCACTTCCTTTGTAAAGTCTGTATGACACGCCGATAAATTTAATACAATTCCTACATATAAATTTGATTATAAATTTACTAAGTTTTACAATTTCTTGTCTGCAACATTGTCAAGTTTAATGTAAAATGAAGCAGGTGCTCTTGTGTCTTGTTAAAAATTCTAACGATATTTTTGCCATTACATGGTTTAACTTGCATCACTGGTGATTTGTCAAACAGCTGGTTGTGTTTATTTTTTTATATAATTTTGTTTTGGTTAAGAAGCTGTTATTACCAGGAATACGAACATCTGTTTGAAATTAGATCAAATTGGCGGGATACTTATGTGACCAACAGAACTGTAAGCCAAACACATTCATTAATACGCACCCCATTCGTTGAAATTTTTAAATTTGGCGCGATCCGTTAACTCCACCTTCTCCTCGTGAAATTAATGTAAGCTGTGCAACCGTCATGCGCCGTACTTTCCGTTTGATTTAGCTACTTGTTCGCCGATTTTCACGCATATTTCCTTCCAATTTTAGAACATGTTCTAAATAATTTACATGAAAATTTAGCACAAAATTTATTTATGAAATTTGTGTATGTAACGGTGCTAAATATTTTCACATAAAATTACATATACATTATGCAAAATTTCATACAGGCTTAACTAATGTAAATGCAATGCATTTCTATTCTAATACTCCAACTTTTGCGTAAAGTTCTACTATTAGGAACTATTTTCAATACAAACATTTTAGAAATCCAAGCCATTTTAACGATATTTGTTCCGTGAAAGATTACACAGCGGTATCAACAATATTGAACTAATACACGTTTCTAAAGCCACAACAAAAAATTTCCTCCATAATCACAATAATTAAAATAATTGCAATTAACAGTTGACAGAATTTGGACAGTTACACATCTCTACGTAATGTGGCAACCCCTTTCTTCAGGAAAAAAATTCCATCGACAACCATCGTAACTTAATTTCAGTTCCAAATTGTAGAAGCATACACAAGCAAAATCTTGATTTAAACAAAATGCAGGGTATAGCTTACTTTATTTACCCAATCAATGTGCACATTATTCAGTTCATCTAATTTAATTATTCGCAACATCCAACATTCAGTTTTACCTGGACCGACAGGCAAACAAAGGCACAGATACATAAAATGTATTCATTATTAAAACATCGGCTTATTGATTTTATGATAGTCAATGTTTATTGTTTATTAAAGCTAAAAGGTAAAGGTTTGTATGCCAACATAAACAATATGTGGTATGCATTAATAAAATGGCATGCTAGCGCGGTGCTTTGCAATAATATAATAGTTATTAGCATACAGGTTCAAGAAGCGTTGGAAAATTTTACACCTAACTTATTACATTATTGACAAAAATATCATTAAAATAACAAATTGTAGTAATTCTTTGTTTATGTTATTTTAAAATATACTTCCTTAATAGAGTGTAATAAATAACATTTTATCAAATTTTTCTCTTCGTCAACTTTATAATAAATCACCTCAGCCCTAATTCCTGATATTTACTACTGTTTAGTATTTTAATGGACCGTGGTTGCTCGAATGAATTAGCATCAACAAGCAATCACAACTAAACATACGTCGGTGGTTAGCTTAATATTACAATTTGGGGCGCGATTCAACGTATATTTAAAAAAATGGGTATGGTATCATAAGATCCATCTTAGATTCTTTGTTGTTGAATTGTTGCAATTATGATAACGGTCCGTTTCAGTTCTTAGTATAGGAAGAACGACTTTTAAATACAGCTTGTCATATATGTGAAGAACATAAATCTTGGCCAATACCACAGGTTGCTAATGGTAGACAATTTGCATTTTACGCGTAATGTTACGGCTTACTGTTAGACTAAAGGACAACAAAACTTGCTCTCACCCTTGATTCTCCAGCGACTTTGACATGAAACCCATTAGCTTCAATGAACCCTCCGCCAGAAACTTTTCATGTGACACCTATGTTATAAGCAGCAACAAAGGGCCGAAATTAAACACCTCTCGGAAATCGATTAAGTAAAACCTCGTGTACGATCAGCGTTAAATAAACCAAACATATTAGCCTCGGGAATTCGATTAACGCGGATAAGTTGGCAGATTTTTGATGTGTACGATTTATTTTCTATTAGGCGCAAGTAATTTGCTAAAATTGTTATGAACTACCAGCAATTTATAAAGGTGGCAGGCGGTTTTGCTGCTTAATTTATCAAAAACGTCAAATTTGTGAAACCGCGAAGAAGCAAGGAGGTACTTCCTCTGCTTCCAATCTAAACATAAAATTGATTTCGAAAATAATCCAGCTTCTAAGTAAAGGAGATTGCACAAATATTACATGAAATTTTCTAAGGATATTTTACGTCATCAATGTTTACAGGAGAGAATTTGCATACTGTTACAAATATTTTTATGTTTATGCCTTGTTAGAATGTCAAAAATAGAACTACAAATTTCAGCAAATAATTGAAACTAATTGAATATCAGATATAAATGCACGTGAAACAGTAAACATGGCAGGAGCATCTCACAACACGAACGAACGTAAATTTCATTGCAGCATTATTAACGGTTGAATACTAATTGGATGTGGTTTATTAACAATTGCTAAACTAATGAAAATGCATTTGTGTAATGAAACTCCACCGCTAACGAGTAGCTGTTCTGAAATTTAATTGTTTTATACCACAATAATCAATTCCAATGCGACCACCATTACATGTGTTGTTGATTACCACGCAATGAAAATTTATAATTAATTAGTGGCGGTGTGAAATTAAATTTTCCATTGAAGTCAATTCAACTATCCTGACCCCCAATGTAAACAAATAGAAACAACAACAAACAAGGCTTAATTTAAAAAACGTTAATGATTATCGAATCATTCGTGCCTATTCCTTCCTCATCTTATGCACTAATTCTTTATATTAATTCTAACAGGAAACGAACCTATCAAAATACCTCCACTACGCAGAAAATGCTCGTCGTTAATCAATAAAGTTTCTGAACGCTATAGAAAGCATATATTTATGAAATTCTCGTCGACTTACAAACAGAAATTGCCCTTTGGTGACTCCGACTGAGCTTGTGAGAATGCTAAGGACTTCCAAGTCTTCTAGTCCAATTTGCATCAAAACAGAGCACTGACATACGTTTATCGTTTCCCCCCCGACAAGAATAAGTATGATTTATGTATGATTTGAATAAATCGTGCAGAAGAGCCACGACAAACGTGACTTGAACGTTTAAAGAGGCCGTAAAAATATTGTGTCGTAAAGAATATCAATGTTTCAAAAAGCCCCGCTTTTACGCAACTCTACATCATCTTTGTTGGTGGACATGGTCATAAATTTAAAGCTGTGTGAGTGATGCTTTATTCTTCACTATATGTACCCTTTTTGCATGTTTATTGACATGTGTATCCATCTAAATCATGCACGTATGGAAGAAGCCCAGATAAGTAGATTTGATGGCCGGTTATAAAAAATACTCCTTACATATAGACTTTACGTATAAAAGCACTAAGAACCATTACCTTTCATGGCTGCTTCGAGTAGCTCGTAAATTCTAAAAAAGCTAGTAAGTGCAGTAGTGCTGTCAAAAGATTCCCAGTCTATAACCGCAACCGCAATGATTTAACTTCAAGCCTCAAAGCTATGATTTTATACTAATTTAAACGTACTTAAAATGGTTTTAAATTCGTACAAGGTCTTAAGACAAGCTTGGTCAAGAAAGGAAAAACTATTTTCTAGACCTTCTAGGCTTTTATAACGTCACAAAATTTTAACGAAATCTTGCAGTTTTTTTCGAAAACCCATTATTTCAAAATCAAGAATTCTGAAAAATGCTATTTTTATAACCACAGATATAAAAAGATTAATGACAATAATATTTTATTTTACATTTTTACAAAGTTTTGCGGTAGAAGGTAAAAATTTAAAGAGTAACATCAGTAGAAACAAAAAACCTTTATTGTGAACTTTTTATTTTGTCAGCAGAATCATAACAAACTGTTTTAGTGAGCTGTACAAAATATTGGTGATATGCAAGCACAATGGCTTTTTCATGTGGCCACAGGATGTCCACTAATGGGCATTTAACGATCTTACATAGTAAATATATATAACAAACACTCATAAACAAACTTTATCCTACAAGCTGCTGCCATCATGGAAAAAGATATTTACATAAATATGACTTTCGTGATTTCCCTCCTCAACTTTTTACGCTAAATTTAGCAAACTCACGAAATATAGTCTTACAGAACCTTTTGTGAACTAAAAGACCATCAAGAATATTACTAAATTTCTTTCTTCAGACCTACATGGTTTTGTTTTTAAATAAGAGATAACTTAGATTGAGGTTTTGCTAGTATCTCTTTACATTGCAGCGATTATTGCCTTATTGTAAAGCTGCAGTATTTATTTTGCCTGGCGTAGTTCCAGTCCCCATAATGATTTTTAACGTGTCACACATCGCAGCGGAAGGGCCCTACGGCTTTATTCCTTCTGCGATAAAAAGCCCACTTTAGATGTTCCATGCCAGAAAAATCTCACCGGGCCCAGCCAGATTAAAACCTACATGTTGGATTCATAAGCAAGTGTACTAATCAACAGACCATCCAGAGCAGCATATTCATATATTAATAAATCATATAGCCATTTTCGACCATCCGAAATGTTTATCTCGCAAAGATCACAAAAATTATATTATTTTCGTACGCTACAGCATTGAGTGATTTGAAAGACATTTTTGATTCAATCTATAAATCGTTGAGACATTCTCGAAGACTTATGAAGGCCAAGAAGCCTCGATTAACTGCTAAAAACTTCGTTATTTGTTTATGAAACTCCAACATTCTTGAAAGGTAGTTGCTTAATAAATATAACATATAAACTAGTGTTAAATATGGCAAAAAGGATCAATGTGAACTGTCACTTTGAAATCGGCAGGCGGAATACAAAATTCCTAAAACGTGAACGTGAACGTGAAGACAAACAGGCACGCAATTAAAATTAAACAGAACTGATACAGCATCTACTCAATATTTACGGAAGCTTGTTGATAAATAGAACAGTAATATACGTAACGGTTACATTTCCTCAAAATACTTAAGATGGCATACATTTTGGCTTCCTTCAAAACCCCTATACTAGTATTATTTATAGGGCCGCGGTGGAGTCTGGTGTCAGAGTTTTCATATCGTTCTAGCGCCTCTAACTTGACCTAACAACTACCACCGTAGTTGTAGCCGGTACCGACGGCTTTGACTTGCCCTGCAAAACACGGCCGATCGCTATTATATTTGTCATTAAACGGGCAGTAGCCACCAGAGCCTTTAATGCTAAACTTTGGTGACTGTTTAACTGGTACCGCAAGCGTTTGGTTGTACGATAGACTTCTATATACTAATATAGCTGAAAGAATCACCAGCATTTGTACGTTCTAGCAGATAATTGTTATAAATATAAAAAGTATCAAGTATAATAGAAACCATGACTATGATATGGTCTGTTGGAACGAATACAGACTGGAACTGGAACACATATTTAACATGCTAATTTCTAAAACGTCGATGAAAAATAACAAAACAAAAAACTGTGGCCTCCCAATGTAGTCACGATCACATACAGGGTAGTTTTTCTCAAATTCTAGAGAATTTTGAGCTTTTCTGTGAGAAATTGTAGTGTAGCGATAAAAGAGATAATGAAGGTCCACCATTTCAAGCACAAATCAAACCTTAAATGTCGTACATTTGAGGGAACGAAAACACATCGATCGCATATTCAAGCCGTTGAAAAGTGACAGAAGTGATAGAAAGGCCAAAGGGCATACCATTAAAATTAATTACCATCAAGTTTGAATTATAATCACCGAACATTTGCCATGCAATACAACGTGTATCTTCAAAATTGTTAAGAAGTAATGTAATGCTGTTTGTTCAAAACTTTCACGTTAATTTTTATAATTTCGAAAAATTTCATATCTATTTTCTGCCAGATGAGGTCTATGGGGCAATTTGCATAATTTTTATGTAGTTTCAAATTAGGAAATGTCAATATTGTATAAGAAAATATCTTACACAACGCTAACTACTACAATATGATTTTTTTTTCATTCATACCACCGCCCCCACCCCACCCCGAACCGCTTTCGCAGTAATTCAGGACGGTGCGGGCGTCCTTACATACTAGTCATTCATGCAACATGCACCCTAACCTTAACGAAGCGAAATACCGTCGTCGCGTCAGCGGGAGTTTGACCCCGCGGCCGATCGAGCCGCATTTCCCTGTGACCTCGACTGACAGCGCTTGTTCGCACTACCCCATCGAGGCTCCTACTATAATATGATTTGAGAAAACGAAAATAGAGAAATTTGCTTATTAAATGTCATACAGAATTGAAAAATTGACGGAGACTTACAAACACCAAAAGGCAAATCTGGAAACAGCCATATTACAAAGTGGAATAACAATGGCTACATAGTACAATCTCATTTATAATGAACTTAACAGTATTTGATCTGCAACGACGCAGAAGCAATTGAAAGGCCAAACGGTATGTGATTGAAAGTAATGAGCGTTGATTGTACACTATAATTACCAAATAATGTAGTATATTATCCACTTAACACAACATCACCTAATACAAAAGAGCATATATCTAGTTCAGTATGAATAAATATGGTACACAGAGTGTTGCAAAGTGATATATACATTGAGTTCTGTTGTTATTAGTCATCCAATAGGAACTAAAACTTTTCAATTTCCCCCAAAAAAACAACGTTGTAAATTTTTAATTTGATATCAAAATAAACTACAATTATATCAATAAATTAGTTAATTAACTAACCTGACAATCATGACGTCAATTATTCATCACAATAATGAAAGCGATACCTTTACAACTTGTGCTTTATATTCCAACTAGAAGATTAAATGTATTGTTAAAAACTTTAGGAAATTAATTATCGATTACCTAATCTTTTCATAAATAATTTGAAAATTAACTAATTATTGTAAAACCAGCAAGAGCTAAAAATTTGCTATTCTGATATATAAAAATTAAAATAACATTAAGATGGATAAAATATCATTTTGAGAACAGTTAATGTTGACAAATTTAGAATATGTACAATTTTAAAGAAAGTACAATATTTATTCATAAATAAAAGCAAAATAAAGCCATTATTTAAAAAAATTGATATGTAGAAGAAAATCGTATTTAACTCAATAAATTCTCATTGCATATGCAAACTTGGGTCAAGATGTATTAATTAATATTCACTCACGGAATTATTGAAGCGCTAATAATTCTAATGTACAGACAATTATGTCCCAATTTACGTAATCAAACATACAAAGTTGGATTACGCAATTTTGAAAAATCCTCAGAATATTTTCAGATGTAATAGATACAATAAGTCGCAATCAAATGTGGCACCTTCAGAACCAGGAAAACCAATTTCTTTAAAAATGCCAAACGTGCTGCTTTAAAGCTGTAATGAGCAAGTTCTAGTCTCCCTCAAAAATAATATAATAATTGCATTTTTCCCAAAACTGATTCTTATCAGTAACCTACACATTATGAATTATTATAGCTAGCCAGTTACAGAAGAACACAAATTACAAATTGATTTTCAAAGTTGATCCCTATCAATCCAAAGCAAACGCAATAAAAATTTATAAATATACAGAAACGACAAGTGTAAAAATTCAAATACAAAGACCCGACTAAACTGTCATATTGATCACAACAATTCCCAAAAGCAATACAAAAACTAAAAGAAATGTAGCACGTACCGTATTAATTAAACCGGCTGTCCACTAACACACGCAGCGACAAGTTTTTGCGTAACACACGTCCTGTTTGAATAATCCAAAGTTGGACAAATACGCGCTCCTGCTACCGTTCGGGGGCACTGACTGCAAGCGCTTATCCAGCGTGCTGCGAATTGTCCTGCTGATCCTGCGCGTTCGCCGCAGGAAACACCTAGCAGGAATGCGGACAGGTACACCTGGAAGGATCTGCGTCAGGATAAAGGATAGCGGCGCGATTGCCCTTTGTCCACTCTTATTCAAATGACGCTGAAAGCGTACTTAGATGCATTATTTACTTGTCCTATAAACAAGTGCGAGCAAAATGTACGTATAGTCAGAGAAAATGTTCTAAATAGGGCCCGAAGCATAAACCAACATAAAAACGCAAAAAAATTAAAATAAGACTTTGTCTTTGTAGAAAGACGACTAGTGATGGTATAAATTGAATAATTGTAAGAACCAATTTACAATTTTCTAAAATATCGATGCGTAACCATCTAATTCAATTCTTAGAATTTAAAGCCACTTTGTGGTTCTAGAATAGAGCGTCCACATTAGAATCTGCTCTAGAACATGTTGAAAACCAAACTGTTCCAGACAACTACATGGACTAGTGAGACGGGTAAGAGGTTATACAAGATCGGTTAAATCCATATTTGCATATATGCCAGGTATATACTAAATCGTAGATTTACCGTTGGAGGGTATAAGCATTATCTAAATTGCTTACAGAATCAGGTATTAAAAACATTACTAAATAAATAAATTAGTTATACAATAGGCCAAAACACATAAATTAGATTATATTTATATCCTACAAATAACTTTCTTGGTAACGAGTGATGATAACTGATAAATGAACAAACCAAAAAAATATATTTTGTTTGCATTCTTTTACATAGCCGAGTATTACAAAACTCACAAAAGGAATATTCCAAATGCAGGTTGTAATTGCAAATAAATCAAAATAAAGTAGATTCAATAGAAAATGTCCGCTTAAAGATTAACGGATACAATTTGAAGGAAGGTGATAGATATCTTCTTTTTCATTCTGTTGCATTATACCAATGCATACATTTGTAAGATATTGTATCATATCACCTTAAAAAGAAACGAAATATAATAAGTTCCATTTATACAACAAAAAAATATATACAGTGGTGTGAAAAAGTTCTGCATCGCCCAAACAAATAAGTATTTCTTGAAGTTTAGCTACATTTTTGGCATAGTTTTCAAAAATTTCTTTAAATTACTTGATTTTAATGACTATGTCAACAATCTATCTCTTAGTTAGGTACTTAGAACTCCATAGAAAACAATTAAAATAAGTTCTTTTCTAAAATTGATAATCATTTATTAGGGCATTTTCTAATGGGATGATTAAAATGTATTTAACTTGAAACTTGAAAGCATAATTAGAAGAAATAAGTATTACGTTATGAGTATTTATATATATGTATATATATATATATATATCTGTTTTTGTAACAAGCTGAGATCCAAATAAATTTAGGACAACCCGAGATCCGCCATAAGGGAATGGGTTATTAGAGTATATTTCTTATTAATGGCTTTATAATTAACAACTCAAACCCTACACCTTTAGAGGGGAAACAATTTTGCGATTTTAATGTACGTGATAAATAAATAACGACGCGAGATCCGTAACAGCATAGGTAAAGTCGAGATCCATGTTTGTATTTTGGGACATATGTAACTAAACGTGACATCCGCCGGCGTTGCCGAAGTTTTACGCTACTCTTAGCCTTACAGCTGCTTTAACTGTTATCTTGTTTACGCATACCACTGCCGGCCACTG
>JABXWE010058602.1:0-12532 GCA_014611495.1 Limonius californicus
TTAAGTAAATAATGCATTGAATAATAGTCAGGTTAAGCTGGGCTAAGCTTGCTCAAGGCAAGTTTATTCAAAGAACCAGAATTCCAAGAGATGCTTAATTCCTTATGAATCTTCGCATGACCATAAACAATCTAGTAACCACCCTTTAAAAATGTACTTTAAAATACATCACGAGTAAGAAAATATTAAAGGAAAAAATTCGAAAAAACTCAATAATATGCAAGATATGCCATAAATGTTAAAAAATGCAGACAATGGGGAATATATGCAAAATATGCAATTATAAATTGGGTTAATTCATTTCAAAATGTCTTAATTCGTGCGCATACAAAGAATCAGCTACATATACCAATAAATAAACGATATGCATTTTGCATATATTCACAGCTTTAGTTATTATTATCAAAAACCCTGAACCCTGATATTACCACATTAAGCGTCGCGCACTGTATTAGGCATGTTTGTATGTACACCATGCAAAATTTAGTTAATTGAATGACTAACCGAGTGATAGATGACTACAGCGCTACTGTACAATAGAGGAGACGATGATACTTAATAAAAAAATAGCCCTTGCATAAGCTGATGCAGAAAAATGTTACGCCTCTGTCCCACTTCAAATGATATACACGGTATGTAGTGTGTTGACTATCTAATCAAATATACATAACAACATTCTTTTAAGGCTACAATCAGCTTATGAGCCAGATATGGTGAATCTATGTATATAAAATTATACATAAATCGTACAAGACCACGATGATCACACAATATTTAACCATTTTTAGAAGTTCTTATGCATCTATTACTAAAGTAATCAATAAATAATAGCTGACATTCCATTTCAGAAGATTGTAAGAAAGCACTCTCTGCATCATATGCATACGAACCTTTTACATTATTTTCATGTTCTTAATCTGCGCTCCTTCCTGGTTTATGAAACAGTTCGTATATGCCACATTTATTTTAAGAGTATTTTCCTGCTTCCAAAGTATACTATATGAGTATATCCACATTTTATACTGAATAGTTTGTAGGTCATAGATTTTACCACATATTACATAACGCTACACAAATGTACTTTTGTATGTGCAATGTTAGAACACTGATGAAAGAAATTATAAATAAACTTGTTATTTAACAGAAGCAAATTTACCATTCTACATGGCGTATACAATCTTTGGGGTCATCAGTATTTTATTTTGTTTTGCACAGTGCACCTACACGTAAATGTAAATTACAAAGCATGTATGGTAATTACAGTTTGTAATAGAATTACGCTAAGGCAACAAAATGTTGATATTTGCAAAAGTTGGTGGTGAAACATGAGTGGGCCAACCAAACACTTCATTAACACCCCTAAATGTATTAACTTTCTCGATTGGCTGTCAATTCAAATGTCATTTCCACATTTTGCTATCAACACGAAACTTAGTCCAGCAGTAAAGGTATTATTATTAAATGAGCTTTCGCTTTGTGTTATTTGGATAGCTTTTATTTTGTAATAATTGTCAAATCCTTTACAGCAAGCTACTGTATTTTCAGTTGCCAGGAGGCAATGCTTTTGACAATTACACGGTAATTGGCATAAGTGTTGCCCTTTGGCGATTCAAGTCCTTTAAAGTAATGCCATTCAATGTCGCCAAATCTATTTAACAGAAAATCAATACTCGATGCACGTTAGTATGTATAAATACCGAAGCGTTTTTATTTTAAAAGGAATATTTTTTGTTTCATTGTTCCAGCTAGTTTATAGCTGGTTTTCAGTAAAAGATATACAACTGCGGATTACATTATCATGTAATTCTTTGTAAATTCAGTATTTTGGTTGACTTATTTCTCTGCATGACAAGCTTATAAAAAGCCGAAATGGGAATTTTGATACGTATCTGACGGTCCGGTTAGCTTCAAGGGCTAGAGCGTTTCCAAAACGTTTGTTAAACTTAAAAACTTTTTCTTTAGAGATAAAAAGTTGAGCCAACTGCGTCACTGCTGTTTATTTAGTCCTTCGTTTTGTTCTACTGAAATGCGTAGGCAACAGATCGTTGTCTTTTCGGTATTTTTCCTCGATTTCCAACAAAAAACGTCAGTTACTACTTAGGGTAGAATATTTTATAGCAGTGGGATCAAATGCGATTTATTATGGGCATTAGAAAGCTTATTGCTTGGCCTTTGATATCAGGTTTCACATTTTATCAACATTGGCATTTATAACTTTCTGCAGACATAAAAGGCTGGAAGTGTTTTCTCTACCAATATACATTTTGTATGAGACAATTAGACTTTGTTTCTGCATGATAATGCTTTGTGTTAAAGAAAAACTTGCCTAAGTGTACGATAACCATAACGACCAAGATGAGCTTGGTATTCCCAACTCAAATGGTAATATTCAACGCTAATTGGTGCAGAATCCTTCTAGATAGTTCCCGTGGGAAATTATACAACACATTTCTGTGTCACCGTTTCAAATGTGAGGGCTAGAAGTATCTCTGGACGTTTTATTTGAAATCCTCCAAGATCCTTTTCAGAACAATCGCCACATTACGTTAAATGTGTTCGGTGTCAGCGAAATATTGACCCTTCACGAGGGAAGAAAAACTCCGGCTACAAACTTGAACATATACATGATACGGAATTTCTTAACATTTGTTCCATTTTTTAAAATTGCCCTAAAAATCTCGCGGGACGTGGAAACTTCTGTAACTTATATGAGTTTCAAAACTGTTAATTAATATTTTAACTGAATGGTCAACTTATCAGTGAGATATATTTTAAGACGACTTAGTTACAAGCAAATCGTTGGGGAACCTCCAGGAAATAATAAGTGCATTATTCTCACAGCCACAGTATTATTGTCTCTAGAGGGTGACAAACGCGAAAGGTCTGTATTTCACCCCAAGGAACGATTTATTCAACTATTAATTTTAAGGGAGCCTTGCATTCTCTGTCCATTTTACCTACGTTTCTGAAATAACTTAATAGGGGCCCCATAACAAATATGTGTGGAACAAAAATAATGTTATACAGTACAGTTTATTTAGCTGTTTGTGATTGGATACAATACACTTGGGATAATGTAAACTGATTATCGCAACTGTTCACAATACGGGGGCGGTGTAAATATAGACTCGAAATAGCAACAATCTCCGTTTAAACAATAAATATGTATGTATGGAATGCATTTTTTCACGTCTGTAAATGCTACCGGATACCATAAACATCCGATTTCCGAATTTTTGAATATTAATTGAAATAAATTACAATCTAAGTGGTTCAAATACATTTAAATGTGTAAGGACAAAACGAAAATTATTTATTATTTCTGTTTCTGCCGGAGACCTTGTCAAAATTCTTATTTTTTTTCAACAACCTACATAATACAACTGAACTTACTATACAGACTAATTCATGGGTGGAGTACGAGCATACCAATCGAAAAATAGGCAACCCAAAATACATATTACGATATACAATACGTAAATTTTGGTTATTGGTATTATGAATCAGAGATGACTCTATGCTTAACAGTTTATCGTTATGAGTAAAGCTCAAATACCATGTAGCTGTTTTCGTTCACACCCACTTTATTTAAAAGTTGATTAGAATACAATACCAAACATACCAAACGTCTGATTCACAATACAGTCAGTAAAGATATCGTAGTACCTTGTGATATGTATGTTGTGTTGCCTAATTTTCAAATGGTATGGTCCTATTCTTCCCTGAATCACCCGGTATATGAAATACAATCAAATCGATTCTTTCATTCTGAGTATAGTACCCAACGTATACTAAATCAGAATTGAATGTTCCTTAACTTTTAGAACGCAAATCAGAAACGCTTGCGTCATAAGTTTTATCTATTGTTGTTATTACCGGAAGAACGGTACTGGTCTGTGTGACGCAATGGTAAACATTGCGGACTTAAACATTCGCAGGGGCTTACTGTTATTTAAATTTACTTTTGATTTATATTGCTGTGTATGTCATATATCATTGTACTCAGAATTCAAACATCAAAATTAAGTTTATTTTGCTTTTTCTGAATATGTGAAATATTTTTATATCGTTATTTTAGTCTGAAGATGAACCCATGTGGGTTAGAAAACGTTAACACCACCATTTTATACCTTTAACAACATTAAATCTATTTTGTGGGATTTGATTGTGATTGTATTCAACAACATATTCAAACATGAATTAAAATAATAGCATGGATTTAAAATATTAACGTTGGGAACCGAAATTGAAATTAAATATTATTTGTCGTTCCTTGTATACATTTGTGTTACCTAATTATTTATTAGTCATAGTAATATTGTTGACGCCCGATACAGTTAGGGGATTCCCGTAGGAGGTTAATAAATACCATGCATATTTTATTTTTAGCTGTTTATTCTTCACATTAACCTAATAAAAATCTTACCAGTAACATTATACAAAGGATTGATTGGAGATGGTGTTTTAAGTAAATAATCTTTGGAAACCCATTCATCGTCATCAACCCATCTGCGTCCACTGTTGGACATAGGTCTCTCTTGTGTTCTTCCATTTCCTTCTGTCTTGTGCCAAGTTGATCCAATATCCGGTCACTCTTCTAATATCATCTGACCATCTTGTGGGTGGTCGCCCTCTGCTTCTTTTGAATTGCCAGGGTCGCCATGTGAATATTTTCTTTGCCCATTTGTTATCTTTGGTTCTCGCAAGGTGTCCTTCCATTTTAAGTTGGTTATGCGTTCTACCCCTTAGCACCACGATATTTAGAACACCTAATAACGTATTTCGGAAACTAAACTGCCATCTTCAATAGGAACTTGAACTAACTAAAGTAACTTGTGAAGGATATATCTCCAGAAGTATTCCCCATCCAAGTTACTTTAGTTAGTTCAAGTTCCTACCGAAGATGGCAGCGTATTTGCCGAAATACGCATTTAAGTGTTCTAAATATCGTGGTGTAAAGGGTTTTCCGAAGTTTATATGCAAAGGTCAGTGATAAAATTCGAGAGTTCACATAAATGAGCGTTCACCTTATCGCAAATGTACTCTATTTACATACTAAATTATTGCTGCTGCGGTGCACGCCAGTTTTTACGGTATCCTTAAATTATTATTTGCTAAAGGTATTATCTGTTTGGTATGCAAATCTCCGCGGAGTACCATATCTCCCCAGTTCTTTAGCATTTTCATATGAATATACATTTTTACGCCTTGGATTAGCAGGGCTCAACTAGAGCAATAACATTTACTAAATGTTTCCAGCGCCAGTAAAACAAGCCTTGAGTTATTTAATCCTACACAACTTTCATATTTACTTAGAAGCGTTATTTATTATCGCTTTTCAGCAGCTATTATTTTGCAGTAGATAATTTTACGTAATTGATAAAGTTGAACAATCCAATTATTTATATTAAAATGCAGGAGCTAACCAGTTATATCCTACGTGTAATTTTTGACTTCGCAGTGAATAAAAACTTTCCACATATGGAAGCAATTAACATTTATGCTCGCATATATATAAAAAAGGTAAATGGATGAAATTTCTTTCTACCAATCTTGTTGTTAATTCAGAAACCGTACTTGAAGATACATTGGATAGCAAATTATGTTGTTATCAGTGTTAATAATTTAACTCCGACCAAATGAAATTATTAACTGAAATGCAATTATCATTGACAGCCTTTTCGTCCCACTGCTGGACATCGGCCTCTTCGCTGCCACGTGTTTCTCCTCAGCGCTTAGGTAAAAACACGGGGGACCTACAGTTTAACGTCGAATCCGAACGACAGAAATTCCAGAGAACGTTTTTAGCATCCCACGTTTGCAAGCCGGGTTGGGAAATTGTGTGTGGTGGGTTGGAGACAAGATTTTTATAAATCTGCATAGTACTGCTCGAACGCAAGCCCAAATCGAGGTTTTACTCAGAAAGCGAACGCTCTACTGAGTTACCACCATGCACTATACTGTCACATAATAGTAATTTCTCTGTTATTAAAAGAACAATCGTACTGTAACGCTGGCTGCCTCTCTTAAACGTTCTACCAATCTTGTTAAGAAATCGTACTTGAACCTACAATGGGTAGCAAATAATGTAATTATTTTTGTTTCAAATTCAACATTCCCTAAATAAAATTATTAAACTGCAATAAAAATACAATACTGTTATGTATTACTAATTTGTTGTGCTACTAACAGAACAATCGTACTACATATAATGTTGGTTGCATATCTTAAACCTATTACCAATCATGCTAATCCAAAAATTGTGCTTGAAATTACAATAGATAGCCATTTAGGTTGTTATCATTGTTGCAAATTTAACATTCCTTAACTGAAATTATTAATAATAATACAATACTGTTATATATAACAATGAGTTTGTTTACTACTAACAGAACAATCGTAGTGTAATGTTGGCTGCATATCTTAAATCGATAATCACTTGAAAATGCCAGAGATTGCTAATTATGTATTTGGCAATTGTTAATTGTGTATAATTAATACCCTCTAGATAAAATAATTACGAATATTGTTCACGTTTACACATTCCTCGGCAATGTTCAGTTGCGATACGAAAAAAATGGTTTTTATATGTGAAGCCGGAAATGTTCCTGAAAAATTCTGTATTGTATAGTTATTATTATTATTGGCTACATAACACCTCCTAAATATAATAATTACCTATAGTATAAATACAATATAATTAAAAATGATACTCATACCGAAAGTCTAATGTTTTTTGAACATATTAAACTCGAACCATGCAAACATATTGGAGAATTTTACAAAAAGGCAACCATCCAAATTATAATGAAGGCACTGACTTTAAAAGTAACATTAGAAAAAGGAGTAAGACAACAATATTATTTATTATTATTTCCAGAACTATTTACACTGACGTTGGAGGATATATTCAAACAGTTATCCTAAGAAAATGAATGGATACTTAATGTAAGCTGAATTGTTAAACAATCTAAAATTTGCACCCCGTATGGTTCTCAGAGCAGGCAAGGACCTGAACACCATGCTAAAAATACTACATACAGTAACGAAAATATTAGGGCCTGAAATTAACTACGGAAAAACAGAAGTAATGACAAACAAGGAAATATACCAAGACCTTTAAATAGAGTCTAAAAGAAGAGAAACTTGAAAATGACACCTATCTGGGACAAGTCCATTGGAAAGAACAATCAAACGGCAGAAATGGAGAGAAGAACAAGACTCTGTTGGGCAGAATGCGGAAAAGTTAAAGATACCACTCATAACGTACGGTTCATTTGCGTTGTATGAACCTGCCAGAGCCCACATGGTAGAACAAACAACGAAATAGACGTTACATAACAAATAATAAATATATAATAAAAGATGTAACTGCCTTAAACTGCATACATATGAGTGATCATAGACCTTTGAGATCTAAACTAAGAATTAATACAACATGGCGGACCTCGATGAACTCAATAAATATTTTACCGAAAGCATCTACAAAGCTCTTAACATGACAATAAAAAAAGGAAATACGAAACAGCAAAAAAGCAAAATATCTGTAAACACAAAACAACTAATAATAAGCAGGAACAAGCAAAGACATATGTTATCCAAAGAAGAAGTAAAACAAGCAAACAAAGAAATAAGGAAAGCAGTAACAAAAGACGTAGCTCAGTATAATGAAAATATAGTAAGACAAGTTATCGAAGAGAATAGAGGCCCTACAGTATTCAGAAGAAGAATATCTCAGGGAAATAAAGAAATGGTTACATTTTTAGACGAAAATGGCAATAGATTAAGCACTCGCGAAAAGACACTAGATTCTATACAGCGATTTTATACGGAACTATACACTTCAAAATACAATGAACCTCCTGGCGTCCGAACAGATAAAATAGGTATATTAACAAAACACTATACAGAAGATTTCCCACCAATAAGCAAATACGAGATAAAACTTGCTTTAAGTTTAAAGCAAATGAAAAACCATAAAGCCGAAGGACCAGACGGACTAGTGATAGAATACATACAATTGGGAGGTAGAAAATTGTTAGTTTATTTAGAAAAATTGTTTAATGAGTGCTTTGACAACGGCCAAATACCAGAAACTTAGAGAACGGCCAAAACAAATCTTATGTATAAGAAAGGAAACATAGAAGACCTAAGAAATTATCGACCAATTTCATTACTGTCCCACTTATACAAATTATTGACAAAGATTATTACAAATCGTAAAACAAATAGACTCAACGCATTTCAATCAAATGAACAAGCAGGTTTCAGGAAAGGATACAGCACCACTGACCACATGCACACAATACGCCAGATAACACAAAAAGCCTTAGAATACAGCCAATCTTTCTGGCGTTTATTGATTTTGAAAAAGCGTTCGATACCATTGAGAAGTGGGCTCTAATAAATGTACTGAGACGATCTCGGATCGATCACAGATACATAGAACTTATATGGGCTCTCTATGACGACCCAAAAGTGATTGTACAAGTTTTCGAAGGAATACAACCAATAGTAGTAAAAAGAGGCATACGACAAGGGGATACCATATCTCCAAGCTCTTTACTACAGCCCTGGAAGATATATTTAAATCCCTAGAATGGAACAACATAGGCGTTAATATAAACGGTAAATACATAATAACCTCCGCTTCCCCGATGATATAGTACTGATCGCAGAATGTATGGAAGACCTACACAAACTAGTCATTGAGTTAAAAACAGCAGCTCAACAATGTGGACTTAACATGAATATACCAAAAACTAAAATTATGAGTAACACGGGAACATCTACACCAATACAACTGGAAAACGGCGAGGTTATTGAATTAGGTGCGGAATATATATATACCTGGGACAGAAATTATCAAACAATTACCAACAAGATGAGATACTAAGGAGGATAAGACTAGGATGGGCCGCATACGGTAACCTTCGGCAGGTATTTAAATCAGATTTTCCACAACATCTGGAACCGGAACGAGGACGTTCACAGAAGGTTATATGGAAAAATTAAGGGTGGCTCAGAGAAAAATGGTAAGATCCATGACATCCAGACTAAAGTAAGAGACATTGCTGAATACGTAACTAAAAAGAAGTGGCAATGGGCAGGACGCCTGATACGAACAACAGATGATAGATGGACAAAAAATGGGGCGGAATGGAGGCCAAGAGTGGGAAAACGTGATCGAGGTAGGCCTAAGACAAGATGGAAAGACGACATTCAAAAGATCGCTAAAACACACTGGGTGAGCAAAACACTAGACAGAAGCGGATGGAAGATTCTTGGAGAGGCATATATCCTAAGATGGAGTTTATAAATGCTGACAATGATGATGATGATGATGAACGTACGGTTCCGAAACATGGTATTCTACTCAGAATAACATAAATCATAATCACAGTCAAAGGGCAATGGAACAAGGGATACTTGGTGTAAGCTTGAAAAACCACAAGACTAGCGAATGGATTAATGATTAAACAAAAATGGTAGATGTTTTAGAAAGCGTTGCCAGATTAAAATGAAGAAGACCATGCAGTATGAAAGGATGCAGATTGGTGCAATAAGATAACAAGTTGCAGACCTTAAGGGAATAACAGAAATAGAGGAAGACCAAAGTTGCGATGGTCAGTTGATTTGAAAAGGACTGTGTAAAACGCTCAGAATAGGCAACAATGGAGAATCATGGACGGAGCCTCTATCCGGTATGGGATAGATAGCGGCTGATAAAGATGAAGAAGAATGAAGAAGTACAATAATTACATGTAATGTCAGTAGTAATACATTACACGAAAGGGTTTGCCTACAATTATTTCTCAGATTCTAAAAAAGAAACAATCTTGCTACAAAGTTGATTGCTTGTGTTAAACCGGAAATCGTACTTGACAATGCAGTAGATTGCTAATAATTCGTGTTATAATTATCTGTACATTGAAATCTCTGTATGTACTATAATTGAATGTAATATTACCAGTGAAACACTTATCTAACGTGCTTTATCTTCTATATGCCAGTTTTACTAGAATATTGGTTGCATATTATATTAAATCGAAAATCCCCCTTAAAATCCCAAATGTCGTTTATTTTTAACTTGTAAGTTGTATTTACTGCATATTTTAATCTCTCTAAATAATACAATTACATACAATTTTTGCTAATAGTGGAATGGCTATCAAAAGTATTTAACAATAAGTTTTTACGATCTTACCATAATATTGGATACATATATTCAACGGAATATCCTATTTAAAAGACAATGGAATGTTAATTATTTCTGTTGCAGTTATTATTGTTGAACTTTTAAATCCCGCAAATAGTTACATATTAAATCACGAATGAAACGCTTAGTCAAATTATTAATCGCTTCTGCTATTAAAGAAAAACAATGTTACTGTAATGTTGGTTGCATATATTATACCCGTAAATTCTATTTGAAAATCCCATAAATTGGTAATTATATAAGTATGTACAAGTCGTATTTGCTGAACGTTTAAATCCTTCTAAATAAAATATTTACATGCAATGCAAACCAAATATTAGCCGTGATACACTTAGCGAAAGAAATATTTCAGGCAGTAGCTAGGTTTGCTTTCAACATAGATTTACTTTGAGTTGAATGTCTATCAAACCGAGTCTGAGAATAACGTACCGTATGTTGAAGTTCGGTAAATAAACTTACCAAGCCATAAACTAACACGAGCAAATTACATGCAAAATAGACTCCTAAGAGAGTGATTGCGGTTTCAGGTGAAGGTTCCCAGTCTGACAACGAAGACAACTGCGAAACACAGTCTGACCACGAAGACGCAAGGGAGGAAACTGAAAAAACCGACCAAAGCCAGCAAACCACTCCAACTACACCTCCTCCTTCTGAAACAGGTAAACCATTTTAAATTGTATGATTTCTTTTTACAATGTTCTTCCGTATTACTCTTGAATCAGTACATAAAAACCAGAAAAGGATGGCAATGTTTGTATTTCATTATTAAAAGGTTGTTGTTCTTATCAATTCATACATGAAAACCTAACAAAGGTTACAATGTTTGTATTTAATTATATAACGGTTATTGTTCTTAAAATTTGATTGTTTCTTTCTGACATGATCAAAATATAATTTGAATGGGCTTAACGCGCGTGTTCATTGTGAATTCAGACAGCATATATACACAATAAATTGTCCAACGCACCGTATTTTTGTAAAGGCTTAAATAGATATTTATTGTCGCCATGTAAATCCCAGGTTTTGGAAGGATTTGGTAGTCACATTAAACGTACACAACATATAATTATACAAAAAATAGCGTTCGATTTTGTAAACTTAAATAGATAACTCGTGTTCAATTGGATCTTGTTTGCTGATTTTTTTCTAACAAAATCTCATTAAGGCAGAAATTCTTTATACAATTTTATTGCGTTTTCCATGCTTGCTATCTCATTTTTAAGGCAATCTGTTAGTCAAATGTCGACATGACGTCAGGATTCGTTCTTTAAATTTGACGTTGATTTGAATTTGTGCCCCTTAAATGCGCTTTAAGAGACACGTACAAATGAAATTTTCGGGACGATAAATTATGTCACTTTGAAGCTTGTAAAAATGTTTCGTAGGACTTGGAAATATTTACTTGAACGTTTGCGAAGTGTTTTGAGAATTAGTGGTTAATTGTAAGTTCATTTAATCTTAATTGACTAATTATTATAGATTGACTGTCGCATGTTCAGGATATTTCTATTCTGCCACTTTGCGTTAGTTGAAGTTGTAAAATATGGAGTCAAAAAATTTACGTTCAATTTTAAATGATTGAACATCTGTTTTTTCTCCATCGGCTTTAAGTTACATAACCTAACAGTAACACATATACATAAACTCCTTCATTCATTAACAGCCTTTTCGTATCTACTATTGGATACCGGCCTCTTCTCTACCACGTACTTCTCCTCAGCTCTGACGTAAAAACACAGAGAACTTACAGTTTAACGTCGAATCCGAACAATAGAACTTCCAGAAAAGGTTTTTATGGCACGAAGACTTTACAGTTGCCAGCCGCATTGGGAAATTGTGTGTGGTGGGTTGCAGCACAGAGTGCATGATAATGCTGGTAAATCGATCTTAAAATACTTACTTAGTACTAAAACTATATAACAGAACAGAATATATTTCATTTCAACAGTCGTTGAAAATTCACGTTGAGTTCTTCGTTCAAGACATTTAATAATAATTCCAGACAAAGTTTTTGTGGCACGAAGTCATTATAGTTGCCAGCCGGAGTGGTGAATTGTGTGTGGTGGGTTGCAGCACAGTGTGCATGGTAATGCTGGGAAACCGAACTCAAAGCATATTCGACGTTTGCCTAAACAGTGAACGCTTTGCCAACTTAGCTATCAGAACTCCCTTACATCAATTTCCAAACATCAATGAATATTATTACCTACTTAGTAGTAAAACTACGTAACGCAACAGAATTTATTTCATTTCAACAACTGTTGAAAATGCACGCTGAGTTCTTCGTTTAAGACTATTAATAATAATTCCAGA
>JABXWE010058607.1:0-11269 GCA_014611495.1 Limonius californicus
ATCATGGGCTAAAAAATAATATTTAATTTCCCATTAAAGCACACCAAATATTGTGGTAAAATATCAAGTCGTTCAAAAATTAGTTGGGGGGGGGGTTACTTTATAGACACAGTGTATATTATCCGTGAAATTTCCCGAGAAAACCATCGAATACAATAATACAGCTTCCTTGTGCTTCGTCGATTTATTATATATAACCCACCAAATGTGACGGATATACTAAAAGAAAACAAAAGTCCCTCAGAGAAAAACTAAACTCGAACTGCTCCAGCAGAATAAGAACAGGAGGCAAACTAACAGAAAACATCCTGGTGAACACCGGAATTAGACAAGGAGATAACCTGAGCCCGCTGCTATTCAACCTAATAATGAACAAAATTATAAAAAAGCAAGACCAATGGAAGGATACTAAGTAGGTAACCACAATTTAAACATAGTATGTTACGCAGACGACGCGGTCCTCATAGCCAATAATGAAGATAACCTACAAAGAATTCTGCAAAAATTCAAAACTACGGCTGAAAAATACTATATGGCTATATCACTTGAGAAAACCAAGCGTTAACAGTCTCAAAAGAGTCGGTAAGGTGTAAACTTGAAACAAACAGGAAAATTATAGAGTAGACAATGTCATTTAACTACCTCGGCACCGTTGATATGCGAAATAAGGTTAATAATAAGTTTTACAGAAACTAAAGTGGTCGCGTTTGCTTTTTTAAACTGTTTTTAATTGATTGGAGGCTATCAAAAAACGGTTTCAAAATAAAACCTATTTGAAAAAAATCTTATTTTGTACTCACTTGCGATTCATTTAATATCTTTTTTTTCTGGCCGCTAAATCTAACAGGGATTTATACAACAAGTTTACAATTATATTTTTGTTAAAGATGAGTACTGGCTTGAATCACAGGCCTGCTGGCGTTTACTATACAACGTGATTTAAATAGTATACAGAAATGTAAATATATTGCAATTAAGGATAATAGCATGCAGGGGCTTCGTTTATTATTGTTTTTATTTGCTTACTGAAAAAATACTGGTTTCTCAATTTTCATTAGCATTATTGGAAACCGCCATTTAATTAAATATTTAAAGTAAGACCAAGCTTTTAGTAGCGAATGTTTAAATCCCTACTCAAATGCGATTACGAGTCAACAAGTGGCATGTAATATTTGTAAAAGCGTTGCTGTTTGTTGGTCTGTGGTCAGGGCCGCAGTTAACTTTCTTGGAAATCCAGCGATGCAACTTTTTACTGAAGCTGGATATAATTATAATATATACTATAAAATGTTTTAATAAAACTATCTAGGTAAAGTTATATTAAAATTACCGGATGAGCGACCATCTATTTCCAGAATATTGTTAAATATCTTAACAATATAGTGCGTGGTGTGGTCCACTAAAGATGTAGGTAATCATATTAAATTTGTTTTGCAACATAAATCATTTGTTTTCGAAAGTATGCTAATTTGGTTACTGTTCTGCGTAATTTCGACCAGTCGCAGTTACATCATGGCTTTCTGGGGACCTTTCAAAAGCATCAATAATAATCAAACTATAGAAATTGCAAGCTTTGGTACCGACGAAGACATAGATGTTGTAAATAGTAGTAGTGAAAGTGAAAATATAAATTTAAGTGCAACACGCCAGCATCTTCCCATTAAAACGCAGCAAATAATTTTAAACATAAATTAGTCAATATAAATCCCAACTCGGGCAGCCAGTATGGCATTATGTAAGAAACTCGATGGAGCAGTGCGAACAAGTGCTGTCAGTTGAAATCACAGTGAAATGCGGCTCAAACGGCCGCGGGGTCAAACCCCGACTAACGCGACGAATGATGATGACAGTAATGAGTTCACACCGCAGGCGAAACATTTCAAAAAATTAAATCGAAACAAATGTACTTTCCTTATAAAAGTCCTGAAAAATTACGGGGTTTGATAACAAATGTGGGATTTAAATATAAAGTTATAAATAAACAGCAACACGGCAAACGATCGCGTTGTACGGTTATGGGACGAATACCATAAGATTATTAACTTATACAATAGGCAAAATCGATCAATAATTTGCTTAGATGAAAGATGGTATGATACTCATGACGTTTCACCTTCTACAGGAAAGCGCCTAATAATTATCCATGCTAGTAGTGAAAATGGTTTTGTTAACAACTGTTTAAAATTATCAGCAAAAAAACATTAACAGTTCCAACGCAGATTACCATCAAGATATGAACGCCCAAACGTTTGAAGATTGGTTTTGCACATTATTACTTCCCAATATTCCGGCAAGCAGCGTGATTGTGATTAATAACGCATCTTACCTTTCCAGGCAAATTAAAAAGATACTCAACAAAGCACAGAAGAAGCACATATTATACAATTTGTAATGAAATTAATGTTTCTATTCTTGGCAATGTGAAAACTAATCCGATTTTGTTAAAACTAATAGAAGAACAGAATTAAAAAAAAATCATATTTCGTTGATGAAACCGTCCTTGCAAGCAGTCATAATGTTTTGAGATCCTGCTTGTGAAATTCATAATCATTGGAAAAATTTCGTAGATCACATCGATAAGCTTAAACAGAAGTATACTCCAAAACATGAAATCAAACCTTTAATCATTAATTTAGGAGCTGATTCATCTTTTGAGACCTCAGAATTTAGTGACATCGAGTCTGAGAAAATTAAACTAATAAAATAAAATACAGATTTGCGTTTAATAATATTAGAAAAGAGTGTCAAAATGTGTATATTATGTAGTATAAAAATAGAGTATTATTTGAAGCATTTGTGGTCGTATAACATACTTATTTATCCATTCATAAATTTTCCGGAATGCCTTGTTGATCGCCTACCTGCAACGACCCTCACACTTACAGCTTATCTTTAAGTCAACAGCTTAACATTCGCTACTAAATGTTTAGTATACCTGTACAAATTGACATTGTACAGGAACGAATTAAACACATACATAAGTTATTTTAGTAAATCGTATTGCAATGGGTTTGTCAAACAACAAACCCTCAATTTATATATCCTTCAATTGTTTAATTTGCTGATTTCTAGATCTAATTATCTGTTATTTGTTTCAATATTCAATCGAAAAGTAATTACAAAAATCTTTTGGTATTCGCCGATCTAGCATAGCAAACGGACATGCAATTTAAATCTTACAACCAGAGAAACTTTATAATGCATATTAGCATTTTGTATTAGCTTCAATAACATGCAAATGCCTCATAATTATTCAAATAGTCGCAGAACACCGTCATCGGTAAACGTAATCCGTAAAGACCAAAATCCTCAGAATTGCAACGATGAACGCCAATGGGTTCCACAGTCATAAACAAGAAGTAATTGCATTCCTTGACCTTAATCAATCCGACATTCTCCTATTATCAGCAACCCCATTTCCCTGACCGAACTACCTTCTTCATACCTAATTATACCATCTATAGCTGTATCCACCCTGACGGCGCAACGCATGGAGGATTAGCAATCATCATTAAAAATTCCATATGTCACCATAAATTGGACAAATATCAAACTAATGAAATCCAAGCCACTAACGTACAGGTAACACCAAAGCGTGGAACCGTTACTGCCCACCTCGCCACATCATACCCGTTTACGAGTACAAGGAATTCTTTCAAACCCTTGACAATATATTTATTGAAGGGGGAAATTGGAATGCCAAGCACTCCCAATGGGGATCCAGACTCATTAGCACTAAAGGCCGCAACCTCCTACGGGCCTTAATTAACAATAACTACACCCATCTAACTAACGGAAAACCTACTTACTGGCCAACAGACCCTAGAGAGCTGCCGGATCTACTGGACTTCTTCATAACCAAAGGTATACCAACGCAAAACTGCACAATAGATTAAAATTATGACCCGTCATCGGACCACACCCCCGTCATCCTAAGCATGAGCACTGAAGTCATAAACAAACTCACACACCCATAGCTGACAACGAGATACACCGACTGGGACACATTTGAAGAATACATAAACAAGAAAATCAACCCCAATATACGCATCAAAGATCCGGCAGACCTAGATGCCGCTCTTCAGTACTTCACTTGCCTAATACAGCCAGCAGCGTGGCAGTCGACCCCCGAAAAACAAACTGCAAATTCTATCAGCACTCCCCTATATATTCGACAACTCAGAAAGACTAGCCAGAGGGAGATGGCAACGGTCACGCAACCTTGAAGATCTGCACTACTACAAAAGAATGTTGAGACAACTTCCTGCAGCTCTTAAAGAAGCCCAAAACTCAACCTTTGAAACATACATTCAGAAACTATCACCAGATGACCACAGCTGGAAACCAAAAGGTTCAAAAGACCCACGCCGCCAAATCCTCTTATAATTATATCTGTCAGTACTTTTATAAATCCCTCTAATATTATTCATGCTGTAATTTAGAGAACATATAAAGAACCTTACGTTTTAGTTTCTGCATGAGACACACACACAACAAAACTTATGGTTGACTCCTAAAAAGAATAACTTTTTTGTTGCCTGCTCTATTATTTTATTTACACCTGAAAAGCATAATTTACTATGTATGAAAATTGACTCGACGCTTCATGTCTGCTGTCACTCTTACTATAGATATAGCCTCAGAGGCTCATCTTGCTTCTGTAGTAGTTAGTAGGTCTTCTTCTTTTCTTGCATATTCTATTAATGCCCGTGCTGTATCAGGAATGACAAAATTTCCTTAGTTCTTGCAAGTTAATGAAGCCCCATTGATGTAATATTAGAAAAACAAGTTGCTTTAGTTACACATTGACTGATTACTATACGGTGCAAATGTAGTGACTATTTTTAGGCGGAAGGACCAAATACAATAAGTAATTGCACAGTTTTAATCATCAGTAACGACTCCGTTAGGCAATATTTATTAAGAATTTAGCTGAATCATTGGATCGTACTAATCGCATTTATTTAAAGTTGTTATTCTAAAATGTTTTGCGCAGTCGTTTTTTTTAATATTATTTCAATTAACACAATACACAAATAACAATTTGACATTTATGCGAGAAACATTATGTGTGCGAAGGCCTCTTATTCATTACTAATAATTAAATTCAAGAAGGAAATTTTCTTAATAAAATCATTCGTGAGGAACACTGTATACAACATAAAATGTTTGAGGTAATCAGCTACATTCTAATGGTGGGGCTCAATATCCCAAGAAGGAGGTCTGAGCATCGACAGTTTCGGGGTCACACCTGGTTATAGCATGCCGAATTCATGACACGCGGTGATGGGATGGGCATCATGCATTAGTCAAACGCATTGTTACCCCTTGTTCATTCAAACGAAGGTACCAATTATTTAAAGCGGCTGGGTAGGCCGCTCGCCAGGCATCGAGACGGGAATACAAACTCTGTATGTTTTGCACCGGAGCGTGATATACGTTACTGCAAGTTCTCAGATTAAGTAGACATGGTACACCACTAATAGTATTTTTATTTAAGAAAAGGCTCAATTGATATAGTAGATTGACTATAGCTTCTACGTTATCGTCGATAGCAATTTATAAGTAATGATATTAATATGGATGATATTTCAATATGAAGACCTAATTGCATAAAAATCAAATTGGAACAACGTCAATTAAAATAAAATTGTTTTCATGATTCGATACTTCACACCATTTGAACACTTGAAAAGGTATTTTTAAAACTTTCTCTGCGTTTATAGATGTTCAACGCGCGTGAATTATATTAAATTATATTATTAAATATAATCAAAGCTGTCACGTTTTCCGGCTCTTTAAGCTTGATAATTTGGTATAAAATGTCTTTCCTTCCATAAACGGAGAAGTGACACTTTTATTTAATTAACTCAAAGGATTTATTTGTACCAGTAAACTCAATTTAGATGGAATAGAGAAGTTTTATTAAAATGTCTCTTATTTAGCGCGTATATTATGTGCTCTATCGTTCTCTAATGAAGGATTTCTAATTAAAAATTACTAATTTATTAAAAAATGATTATTTTAAGGATTAATTTTAACAAAACAGTCACGTTATTATGTACGTCTAACAATTTCTTAGATACACCAAGATGGTTTAGTTGTAACCTTCCACCTAAGTTTCTAAATTTACGAGATAACATCTATTGTCTTTGCAAACTGTTCAGTATACAAATTATACAACAAGCAACCTAACACCAAGTTGTATAGAGATGTAACGAGTTCATTTCGTGTTACAGTAAATGTTATCGCTATCTATGTACACTACACCGTAAAGTTTAACCCTTTCCTGTAATCTAGCCACAATTACTCTAAGATCCGTTCTTGAATTATTATGTGGTCCGCAGAAGCGTCGTAAACCCAATTTGTTTATTCTTCAGTACTTTATCTTAAAGTGCACTGCAAGAACTGTTGGAAGCCAGAATGCTTAGGTCCTCAAAATTCGGAACTTCGTATATAATGTGAAATGACACGCCTCTCCTAAAAGTGTTGTGGTGAGTCTGCATAAGCTCAACCTGAATAAATAGTAGATAAAATTTTGCTCAAAATGCTTACGACGAGGGATCAGGCATTTTCATGCCAATTAAGCTGACCCTTTTCCCTAATGCGTGCCCTTTTAGTAGATGAGGTTATACGACATTTAAAACGTTCTATGTGTTAATTTGATGTTCTGGTTATAATTCTCACAATCCACTTACTTGCCGTACGTGATTTTTCTTCGGGATGTAGTATTTACTTTATTACCACACGTAGAGTCTTCCTAAACAAGCCTGGTGCCAAAACTGTGACAGTTTTAAGCAACTTTTCTTCAAATAAAGTCGCACAAAGCCTGAGAGAAACAGCTTAATGTGTGTGCGTGTCGTCGCTAGTACATTTATATTATAACATTTAATGACATTAATTTTAGTTTTTAGGTAACTGTAAGTTTCTATAAAACGCTTCTGTTTTGTGAGTCGTTTATAAACAGTACCCTGAATATTTGTATAATGAAATAAGATACTACATTGTAGAAATTCTAATCATTAGTACACAATCCCACAATAAAAAAAAAGGGTAACATCAGAAGTAATTCTATGAACGCCTATGAACAGTTTCCAAATAATTATAGAAAAGATCGTAAATGAACAGTCAAAGTATCTGAAAGTGACAGTCAAACTCAATATTATTGGTAGTTATGTCATTACAACGTCGTAATAGTGACTGGAAGACAATAGCTCATTGTATCATTAGTAAATGATTAAATTCTGTATTACGCCGCACGAGAATTCAATATTATTATATAAACGTAACTCTTCATAACACTTTACTAACGTTCTTAAATCTGTACTCTACGTTGCATCAACAGAAGCGATTGGAAAGGGGTACGAAGACAAAGAATACACGGTAGTAGTAATATTTCTTGGCTTACTACAGGCAATGGATAAAGTGTGGCAAACAGGCCTGATTTTACTACGACTTAAGACCCCACAATACTTTCTTAAAAATAGAACATTATCACCGAGAATAAACACCTCTGTCTCTGCCACAAGAAAAATACGAGCAGGTGCACCACAGGGCAGCATCCTGGGACCGCTGTTTAACATTTACGTCAGTGACCTACCAGAAGCAACAAATATAGAGCAAGCATTATTCGCCGATGATACTGCTATAGTTGCTCAAAATTATAATCTCGGATGTACAAATAGCGGTTGACTTATTAACAGAGTGGTTTAGCAAATGGTGAATTCCCGTAAACCACACAAAAAGTGAAGCAAAAGTTTTCACTCTTAGAAGAATAAATAATCCCACCACGCTGACCATCTATGAAAAACAATTCATTCGAACCTGACCAATTCATCGGTAAAATATCTGCGACTGCATCTCGATCAACGATTGAAGTACGGATACCATATTAATATAAAGCTTAAACAAAGTTATGCACGTTTAGCACTACTATATCCTAAACAGAAAATCTACGCTGGAATTCGAATGCGTTCTTTTAATATACCAAGCTATCTTTAAGACCTATTATTACATAAGCATATATAGTATGGTGAAATACACCTAAATACAAATGCAGAAGTTACAAATGCTCCAAAATAAGGTATTTTGTATTGAAGTCCACGCTCCGTGGTATACAAGGAACCAGCAAATACACGAAGAGCCAAGAATGCCTACTATGGATCAACACTTTAAGGAAGTAAGAAAGAAGCTTCTATACGAACATTAAAACTTGTGCCAGTGCAACAATAGACAGAGAAAAATACACAAATGCCTAAGTTCTGGGATCTCTTGTGATTCATAATAAACAACGTAAATCACTTATGTATATTAACCACTGAGGGGCGGTACTCCGCTGACATCATTATGTTATTTAAAATATATGCACTATGCAATAACTACACCTCGTATATCAAGTTGTTTGCTGGTTTGGTCGCAAAATTTAAAAAAAATTGTGTAAACCTTATCCACAGGTTCGAAAAGGGGAAAAAAGATGGTAGTAGTTAAACCTACGATTTCTTGTCTCACTTTAATAGCTGATGTTATGTTTACTTGACATACTATCAATCCTGAGCATAACTATCAACATATCAACGGTTTTTTGATGAAACCACAGAAAAGTCGGCAGACCTCAGGTTCACTGTTTGGTTTTCTTTCATTTGAAATAGCCTTACAAGCATGCGAAATTGCGAAACTGCACCATATTGTTGGAAAGAAAATTTATTGTCCTTCATATAAATCTCTCTTCTTCCCGATCAGTTTCATTTTATTAGTTTAGCAGCAAAAAACCAACAGCTTGGGATTTTAAATATTTTCTGAATGGAATTCCTTAAAACGCCGCGGAAAATTGGCAAATCAACTGTGTTGGATTTCGCATCTATTTACTTACCTACGCCATGCAGCGTAGCAGCCCTTTTAGAACGGTTCTTAGAGTTTCTCAAACTAACTTTGTTGCTGCTTTGAGATTGTTTTTGTGTATTATTTGCGTTATCCTTAACTTTGCACTATCTATTTTGGTTTGCCTCTAGCCTCTTGCATTCGCTCACTTCGAAAGTTGCTTTGCAGATTTTTATATAGCTTCTAGTCACTTCCATCCTTCCTAATGACCTAAGAATCCCATCATGGTTTATTTTTTTTTACTAAAATTCGTTCTTTATATCTCTGCTTCAGCATATTTCTCAAAAGTACCCTTTGCTGAATTGAGCATATCTTTGTCCTTTTCTTTGAAGTAACCTTGCTTCTGTCTCATACGCTACATTTTTCCTGATGCACATTGATTTGATCTGTCTGTAATTCCTATGCTTATCTCTTATTCAACTTCTGGCCTTCTTTTATACAATATTAGGATGCCATATGTGAGTATTTATATTTTCCCATTAGTTTTGCCGCTATTGGCTCTAGTACCATACGGTTGATAATGGGCCGCCGTACCTTACAACATTCTGAAATACGAGCTCCTTTGTGATTGTTTTCTGCACCATCTCTTCAGTTCACACGTTCGTCAGACACATCATTATTGGGTTTATTAGTTTCATTTTTAGGTTAACGTCTTACAATATTTTATAGACATTTTATAAACAGCTCTAGATACATAATGTTATTCATGGTTATTGACATAGACCAGTTTCTAACATTTATTTTTATCAATTTGGGAATTTAACCCTATGTCCAAAACGATACTTATCCGCTTACATCGCTAGTTCCACTTTAGATTATACTACATCTTGAGGCACCTTCTATTTCAGACGGGTTTGTCTTAATGTTTGTTCTAGCTAAAAATACCCTGTATCATAGCATTTAGGTAAGTTTTCGTGCCAAAGTGCGTATATAACTGTTAATTTCAGTATTCACAGCGCAAGGTTAATTTGCGCATTCGAAGCATTCTTTTTAAGTTTGAAGATTTATGGTATTAGTCTTAGATTTGGTGCCCTATATAACACAAGCGTACGTTATCACTGGTCGTATTATATATATATATATATATATATATATATATATATAAGTTACAGCCAAAGACCTAAATCGGGCAATGACGATATCGGCCGATCATTTTTGTCAATGACCAATTTGACTAGTCACTGTCAAAATGGCCCAGAATTGTTATCCAATCTACAAATTATTTCAATCATATCATTCTCCCCCGAATTTACCGCAACTATTGTGGACAGGTAAATATACTTCGGGGCTACTTTATAGCACACACACAACAATTACTTCTACTGATCATTTTGTTTGATCTTTCATGATAACTTCATCATCTTTGGAATCGTTCCTGGTTAATTTCTCAAGCTCTTCGTTAGCTTCAAGATCTTCTATAATATCAAGTAGAGATGATGTTAAGGTATAATCAATTCTAGCTTGCATCCAAATACCTAAGATAACTGTCAGTTGATTCTGAATAAAGTACGCAATGCAATGTTCTTAACATTGGCCAACGGTGAACGGGTAATGATGTCAATAGCCGACCTATGTTGTTATTTTCACACTGCCACATTTTAATTACATTTCTCAATACAGGCGGTCAATGATGAGAATGCCCGATCAATGACGACAATGCCCAAATTCTATGAGCAAACACATCGTTGGCCAGCTATTCTTGTCAATGGCCGCTATTCAGTCTTTGACCATAACATACACAATAACTTTGAACACTAGATGGTCCCACAAGATTATCTATTTATATGTGAGTATCAAACAGCTAGTACAGTATATCTTGCGTTGAGTTTTTTATTAATTTGAAAAGACCAGGTCAAACGGCGGTCTATATAACCACCTAGATACTTCTCAGCCGAATCTGGAAGATTTCATTGATTGTACCTTGTGTTGAAATTTCCTGAAGAATTTGTGGTCTGCCCAAGGTAAATATATTGTATTGACATTTGCTGGGATTTAGCTTTAATTCCCATTTCATAACTGAAACAGTTCATCCAACGCCGGTTGCAGCTGCTGTGCTGTGATATTAAGGTGTGCGGGTTCTGTCAATTATATTGTATCATCTGCAAACATATATAATTTGGCTGATGGAATTGCGATGTCATAAGTGAATGGGTTAAATAAAATGAAGCAAAGCTATCAGAATTTATGCGAAAATGTATTCGACCATTGATTTAGCTCTTCTAAATTTCAGCATGATTGCGTTTGCTATAGCTCTACTTGGAATCTTATATTACATGTTAACTAAATGATATGTAGTGTTCAGTTATATATATATATATATATATATATATACATCCCGCTATCATTTTGTAGTCCCTTCATAGACACGTTTTTTTGCGTCCACCAGAAGGAG